>WTSP01016391.1:0-45491 GCA_025331215.1 Actenoides lindsayi | reverse complement strand
CGCCGGGAGCCGCGCCCGCACCGCGCCGGGGGAGCGCGCCCGGCCCCGGGTACGGTCGGCGGCGGTGGGAGCAGCGCGGGAGCCCGCGGCCGCTTTGTCCCCGGCCGCGCCGCCCGCACCTGCCCCGGAGCGGTGGACAAAGGGCGGCGGGCTCAGCCCCGCCGCGGCGGAGCCAGGCCCGACCCGGTGCGCTCGGGCTCGCCGCGCGGATCCCGGCACGGTCTCCTCTCCCCGGTGCCTCTTCGCCGCCGAGCGGGCGCCGGCACAGGGCGGGTTAAAGCCGGCGCGGAGAGAGGCCGGGACCGGTCACCGCCTTCCCTGCCCAGGGCACGACAGGGGCTGCCCTCCTGGCCACGGCACCCCAGCCGGGCAGCAGGGAGCCCCGCTGTCTGCACCCGAGGCGTCTTCTCGGAGCTCCGGTACCTCCGTGCCCCCTCTCAGCCCGCGAAGACCCTGCGGGGTTCAGAGGATGCCCGGCGCGGTAGTGCCCGGGCTGCACCGGCCGGCTGGCCCCCAGAAAAGCTGCTGCGGGCACCGAGGTGGAGACCCGGCAGCACCGGCTCCGCACGGCCCAGCCTGCGCTCGCTTCTGCCTGCTGCTCACCACGGAGGGTGACCAGCTTGGCCCCTAAGTCACCGCGCAGCTTCTTGCTCGTTCAGACTGACAGACTCGTGCCAAGCTCCAGCCTCTCTTCACTGCCACACAAGTTCATCCACATACTGATGACTTCTGGAGCAGGTCTGTGCACTCTCTGCCTCTGCTCTTTTGCAACCCAGCCCCGGATGGCTAGAGGAGCTCATCGAGGAACAAATGACATACCTGTAACACTAGAGTCAGATGAGAGTTGTAGCTTCACCTGGCTGCACTGTACATCGGTCTGAGAGAAGGCACTTGTTTGCATCTGTGGCATAACAGAACAGCGCACAAAACTTCTGGTGACGGTCCCTCTGAGCCCTTCTCATTGCAGGAGGGTATCTCAGGGTCCCAGCCATGTGCCACGATGCTGCCAAATATTCCACATACACAACAATCTAGCTCCACTCCTTCCAGCACGACTCTCCTCTGTTACCCTCTTACTACCTCGAGTGAGGTATTGACAGCTCTCAGATCAGTGCCATCCTCAGCTGACCTTTTTGACCCTTCTCTCATAACTGCTCTTTCACATACACCTCTTCTCCCTCCTGGAGAGGAACCAGGACACTTTTGCTTTAACAATACTTTGCAGTAGTATCCTTCATTACAGGGGCTCATCCTGAGGCTACACCTCCCAAGTTAAATTTCCCCTCTGCCCCTTAGCTCTGCTAAACCAGTCACCCACCCTTATCTCCTGAGCCAGGCTGGTGATGCTATCCTGTCTCCCTGCCCTGTGTCTGGGCACAGCAACACACGCAGCGCTAGCAGCTTGGTAGCTACCACTGGAAACAGCATCCCAGCTGTGGCCACGGAGCAGCCCCAGCTCCTGCTGCCACCAGACCAGGCTGAGCTGCTTCTCCAAAATAACCCACTCATTCCACAGGGCTGAAGTCACCACTTTGTGTGGAGGTGCCTGGAGAGCTGGTGCAGAAGAGATATATAAATAACAACATGCAGAGGTGGTACCGCAGCTGGCAGTGACAGGGAGGGCTGCACAGCCAGTGGAAGCAGCAACGCTGAGGCAGCATCCTGGCCATCTCCCCTTGTACATCCTGAGAAACCTGGACAATAGTTGGGCTGTCAGAAAGCCACCCCTGCTGCCTGCCATGCCAAACTCACTGCTGCTGCTCTGCCTCCTGGCACCTGCTCTCTCCAATCGGGACGGCAAATACTCCGAAGGCAGGCGGGACCAACATTTTCAAGTCACCAGGCACAGGTTGTATGCTCCATAACTGCCCAACCTAGGCACAGTGCTGATGATCATTAAATACAAGAAACAATCAAACGAGAGCTCAGTGTTGAACACACTAAAGGATAACATCTCTTGGTTTACTACCAGTGCATTGCTATAATTTTTAAATATGTGTTATTTAGGAGACAGATAAAGTAGAGCACTCCTAGGGACACTGTGCTAGTGTTGAAATGCTTCATCCTACTTTTTTTTGCATTATGCTTATTATTCTACACTCTTTTCCTCCTAATATTGGAGAAAGGAGAACAGAATCAATGGAAGTTAACATCTGTGAGGGGGGAAAAAAAAAAAAAAGTGAGCCTTCAGGAGGATTTGGATGGAGGATGTGGTTGGACTTGCATCACTGGGAATGACACCGTACCATGTAACTTATTCCGAGAGCCTTTCCAAAAAATACACGCAATATTTCGTATTTCCACCTTAGGACCCCGAAGTGCTTTGTAACTACCAATTCATTTATCTCTAACACACAAGACAGTGGGTCTTGAAAAATCTGTTGATTAGTGACAGTAGGAAGCTTTCCTCACAGAGGAGTAAATATATAAAACATTCCAGACCTTATGATTGGAAAGATGATCTGCTGAATATAAAATAATGCAGCATTGTATTCCTGGGGCTGCAGACAGACAGCTGTAGTGCCTCTGTGGCTGCTGCTGAGAGGCTGCCAACACCAGCGAGATTAACAAAACTGCTCAGTTTTCTTGCTGCTATTCAGCATCTCGTGTGTGGTAGAGTGACACTATCAAAATCATGTCCACTTCCTGCTGAGGAGGATGATTGGCAAAGCTCTGCCCAGCACCAGTGGCAGACACTGGAGTTATTCATGGCAAGAGGGAGGTTCCAAAAAGTGGAGGTTAGGGGAGGGGCAGGGCAGCAGCCGCCTCTTTTCCTGCCTCATCACTCAAGGCTTAAGGAGAGATTGTGTCTTGGAGACCTGTCTCTAGCCAGGAGGTTTTGGCAGCCGAGTACTAGGAGAAGTTTCGCTTTTCATTTAGTTTGGGCAGTTGATAAACAAACCTGAACTGGAATTCAAATAGTTTGTGTGATATTTGTGTTATGTTGCTGAACACGCAGACCTGGGAGATATTAACTGCAGCTCCGTAGGCAGCCTGGGGACAACGCCAGTCCCTGGCAGTGGCTTCCACTGGTGCTCACGCCTGTTTGGAAGGGATGCTGACCCTCCAGAAAGGCTGATGGCAAAACCTTCCTGCTAGCCCATGCAGGAGGCAGCCAGGGGTGTCTGCCTCGAAGGGAACTCACTTCTCAGCCATCTCCTGCTGGCTTGGGGCAAGAGTCAGGCACATAGCAGGAGAAGAGCTGTTTAGAGAAATTTAATTATTTAGACTTCACTCAGGTAGGGGGGAGGGACAGAGCCAGCAACAGGAAGAGAGGAACGGTTGCAAACACGCCAAGGATTTCTTTGCTTATTATTTGCTTCTTACGTGAAGCCTCACAGAGCAAGATTCTCAATGGGAAAATAGGCTACATGGCAGGGAGCGTTGAACAGGGTGGGAAAGAATAGAGTAGAGGAACAGGACTGCATGTAAGACAGGAAGAGAGAACAGAAACACAGATGTGAGTGCATAAAGAACAGGAGAAAGGGGAGTATGAAGAATAAATAAAGACAACTGGGATAACTGGAAGAAAGGAGGGAGGAAAGGAGGAAACAACCCAATTATCACAAAACAGCAAGAGGGATTGAAGCCTCAGGGAGGGAAGGAAAAAAAAACCAAAACAAAAGGAAAAAAAAAAAAGGAAAGAGGTCTGCACAAGATGGAAAATAGAAGTAAAACATCAAAAGAACTTGTAGCATAGTGAATAAAGATTCAGCATAAAACAGCAAAAAAGGAGAGATCTCTGAAGGACAGTAGGAGATTGCAGGTTTCCACTCACTGCCCTGGAAATGATGGCTAAGGGAAAAATTAGAGAGCCCTTCCTGCTATTCTCCCTCTCTACAAGCTCTAAAAACTACTACGTGGTGTCTAGTCTCCATGATCCTATCTAAACCAGTCCAGCAAACGAGGGAGGAAACACTGCCTGCCCAGCTCTAACACCGGAGCTGCTCCACACACCGAGAGCACCCAGCACGGCAGCAGCCTGGCCCCTGCACAAGATCCACCTCTCTGGCACAGCCCGCCAAGGGTCCCTCTCCAAAGAGGAGCTGAAAACATTTTCACTTCCTGGAAATTTTTTTTTAATATTTTTTTTTTCCTGAACACAACTCTCCAACAATTGCATATAAAGTGACAGAAAGCAACAACAGATTTGAAACATTAAGACCTCTCTCCTTGAAGGTGCCCTGAGCTCCACCTTCCCTCTAACGTCTTAGTTACAATTTGTCACAGGCTTCCAGCAGCCACTGCTTTCTGCTCCATCCGTGCCCCTACCCAGCGCCTTCCCAGTCCTCACTCCAGCAACCCATGTAAAGGGGACCTTTCCTAGAGCATCACTGTTCAGAGGTTCTTCCCCAGCACTGAAGCAGAGCACTGCCTCCTGCTCTTTCCCTCCTCACCTGGAAGCTCAGAGCTCCCATAAGGTGCTACAGAGGGACCCATTTCCTCACCATTACAGGAAGAATGCAACAGAAATCCACCAGATGTGCTAGACTGTGTTAAAGAAGACATTGATTAATCTGTTCCTTGTGCTCAATGAGGATAAGGCAATTGGCTCAGTTGGCACAGAAGGAGATAAAGGTTAGACATTAGGAGACACTTAGCAACTAGGAGCATGGCTAAAATGGGAGATGTCAGCCAGAAAGGCCAAGGAATCCCCATCCAGGAAGATTTTTGAGAAACAAATCAAGCAAACATCAGCTTGGTGATCAGGTTCTATTTTGTCCTTGCTTCTTACAGAGGTGAGCTCTTGCACTGCTTTAAATCCTCCGTCTCTACAGTTTCTTCATCATACAAGGTGAAAGAACAGAAAGAGTTTGGACTAAAGGAGGCAAAAGTGAGGGCTTGTCCAACAAAAAGGGGACTTCTGAGTGTGTTCCAATGCAGAGATGGAGGCAGGAGAAGAGAGGAATAACACAGAGAAATTAAAAGTCTGTGGTCCACAGGCATACATCAGGGTAAGGAACAGTGCAGCAAGGGGCACCAGCACCACCAGGACTGGAGAAAGGGTCTGGCGCTGAGGCAGGCAAATAGGGGTAACAGAAAAAGGTCTGGGTCAGGTATGAGACCATCAGCCAGTGCAATGGCTGCCAGGTATCTTAGACAAAATGGGTTTCTATAATATTTACAAAATATTAAAGTCCTATATTAAAAACAAAAATCCTGTGTCCTGGGGGGTGGGAGAAGAAAAATAACCCCCAACACAACACCACACCAGACACAGCTTTTCCAGTGTCTCCCTGCAATGACACTGTTGGGTGCCTTGCAGCCCAGTCTGCTAGGTCTCCAGCAACCAGCTTCTCAGGCAGGGACCAGTGAAGCTGCACTATCAGTTGATCTGCACATCCTCTGCAGGTCTGACGCATGTGTGAATTATTCATCCAAGGCTGAAGTCAGCACCATGTCAAGGACCTCTAAAATCCGCTTTAAAGATAGCCAAGTCCAAGGGAACAGGGGAGCACAGGACTCAGGGGAAAGAGAACTGGATCCTCCGCTGAGATGCTCGCAGGAAGCAGAAAATCTGGGTACTGGCACTGTCCCAGAGCAGCACCAGAAGGAAGAGGCACTTACAGGAGCAAACAGAGAACTTTTGGCTCAACACATGAAGAGGAGCTGAGCAAGCAGAAGCCATTTCTGCATCCCCTCTCTTTCAGGACATAATCGATTTCCTACCTCTGCTATAACACTCACACTGGCTTTTAACTCTCCCATTTCTTCAAGACTTATTTTCCAATCTGAGATGATGAGACCTTTGCTCCACAAATCCCAACAGCACTTCTCAAAAGACGACTTTATAGCATTCTGGTACCATGGGGATGTAAAGTAACTAGGACGACACTGTTAAACTTAACAGCACAAAACTGAGGTTTACAGATTATTTGGAGGAATGAACAGAAAAGAGCATCTTTAAAATCCAGGGTGCATGCTGGACATCCTGAGACAGGAAAGGTTCAGACCAAGGCAAGTGTGCAGGACAGAAATACACACTGTAAATCTCCTTAAGCAGCTCAGCCTGTCCTGGTTCCTCAAGCTTTTGCCAAGGTATTTTGTTTGTACTTGTCACGTGATTTACATCAGGCATCACATCCTAATCAAGACAGACACCGGTGTCTTTCCAGGCAAAGCTCCCATCTTCAGATTGCAGGAGCGGCTTAGCTGCTTTGTACACGTAACCCCAGCCTGAGCCTCCTCCCTGCTGAACAGGGAAGGGACACGAGAAAGGCTGCGAGAACCCAGGTACACTTACAGTCACCTCTGGCCATTCTTCTGTTTGCCATAGAATAGTCTATGGCAAGGCACAAATTGACCCCGTGGGTGTTGCACTTAGCAGACCTCCTGGTTTCCTACAGCACTGCACCCAGAACAGACGCTCTGGGGCCAGGAGCAGTATCCTCCGGCCAGGAAGGGTTTGCCTCACCCCAGGGCACAGCATCTTTGCTCAGGCTTACAAGCTCCTGAACCTTGCAGGCTAGGCAATATGAAATGAGGCAGCAGTTACTAAAGATTCCAGCTGCAGCAACCCACAACACCTTTTAAACATGTTGAGTTTGGAAGTAGAAACACTAAAAATCCATTCTTTGGTCCCAAGATGCAGTGATTCCTCCTGCCCACATTCCCAGTGAGCTAACCTCTCACTGAAGACAAGCTCTCATTCTGTACCACTCATAGTCTAGTGGGAAATACTTCACTCCTGCTGCTACTTGTCTATTCTTGCCCTTGTATCTTTTGCTCACTTTTCACAGCTTTTAAGCATTTATCTTTTCACGCCTTTGCCTGCTCTGGATTTCCCTCAAGGCTGATTTTGCTCTATCAGGATCCTTATGCCATTTTCTTTTTTTTTTTTTTTTTTTCTTTTTGGTCCTAGGAAGAACTTTCCCGCCTACCTCATGCCCATGCAGTTCCACAAGCTGAAGTAAACTGAGTCACTGACTCTCTTCCCACCAGGAGCAAGAAGTGATGTTCCTCAGAGTTTCCAGCTGGCTGGTGGCCAAGCTGCTGCAACAGCTAAGGACCAGCCCCCTCCAAAGTAGCTGTCCAAGACATTCTTTAGCACAAAGCTGGGACACAAGCAACGTGGAGATATGCTGTCAAAAGCATGGGGATGCAGAAGAGCAGCAGGAAACCTCTCTTACAGTGGAGGTGCACAATATATGTTGGAACCATGCCTTTACTAAAAGTAGGAATGAAACAGTAACTTCTACAATTCAAAGTTTCTATTGCATACAGGTATCAAAATAGGGAGAATTAACATACAAAACAAAACAAAATGTACAAAAACAAACAAACAAAAAAAACCCCAAACCAAACCAAAACCAACTTAAGGCTCCTACAAAAATTTAATGTAATGGTTTTCAGATTTTAATTCTATCTACCTGCCACGTTCCTGATTGACCAACGAGCAGGTTCTGCTCTCCTGTTTGCAGCAATGCAGTTTGCAGCTCTGGAGACATCAGAAGAGAGGAATCTCATGAGTTACACTGTAAATAGTAGGATCATACTCAGGCTTGTGACTTCCTGACTCACTGGACTTGTAATCTGATTATATGGGTTTTTTTGGAAGCCCTATGTAGTATGTCCTGCCCCGATCCAGCATTTCCCTGCTGGGGATCACTAAGTTTGCTGCTTCACAGACACCCTTGGGGTTTGGAAACTGCCCACTTGTAATGGATGGAAACAGTGAGGTATCTTCCAAAACTTCCTGTCAATTTTGAGTGTTGCAGTCAAAAAAAAAAAAAAGTAGATGCAGTAAACGTTCCTCTTTCCAAAGAGGGCCTGGGGAAGCTCTGGCTATACAGCATTTTCTGCAAAACAAGTACATGGCATCTCAAGGTGCCCACCCAAGATCTGTGTTTCTTAGTACGTAATGGTGTAGGTGACCAGGTTGAAAGCCTGCTGCTTAGATAATCTATACCTCCTCTGTTTTCAGCTGCAACAGCACCCTGTCCTCTGTTTACTGGCACACTGCTAGACACCAAGAGAGCTAGTACAAATGTCTTCCTATCATAAAAGTCATCATGTTCCTGTGACTTAAAGTGTATTTAAAATAACTCACATTTTGGAG
The DNA here is from genome assembly GCA_025331215.1 of Actenoides lindsayi. Taxonomy (NCBI): domain Eukaryota; kingdom Metazoa; phylum Chordata; class Aves; order Coraciiformes; family Alcedinidae; genus Actenoides; species Actenoides lindsayi. Next base: position 37,432 of record WTSP01016391.1, on the reverse strand, counting down.
GGTGAATCTAAAAGACCCTCTCTGGTGGTGTTTGGAGAAACCAGGGAACAGGGGAGATGTTTGCTGGGAGAGCAGCTCTGGAGCCAAGCAAGTTTTTGAAGTAGGAAAGCTCCTCTTACACACTTCTGCTAGTCAGACAAAACGTGCTCAAGTTCGTTGGTCATTCTGGAGCCTTGACAGCAAGGCAGCGTCTGGTAAATTCATTCCCAGATGCTGGGGGAACAAGGGATTGTGGGAGGCAGTGTAAGATGGGGAGGGATTTACCGCAGAACAGAGAAAAAGCAAATCAATAAAAGTTTGTTCAGCCTTACTTCCCTTTTGGGTTTTTCTTAGTAAGGCTGCAGTAGGAGAAATTTTGGGATTTTATGCTTGTGTTGCTTTAAGGAGTGGAATGCTGGAAACAGAGGTATTTGATACCTTTGCTGCTAATTACAGTGCAAGCTCCCAGTGTCCTGACAATGCCCTTGTCCCTGACCTGGAGGGGCCTCACTGTCTCAGGGTCAGCTGTAATTTAGTTTTAGGTCAGACCTGGGACTCTCCTGCCAAACTAACTGCACTTTGTTTTGAAGTAGAAACCATTTACTAGCAAGTCTGAGACCATCAAACTCATTTCACTAACGAGAAACAGGAACGAAGTGCAGAGCCCCAGAGACAAAGGTCAGTGTTCAACACAAGGAGAGCTCAGCTGCGTCATGAAGGAAGGGGCTGTTCTGCCCACTGAGCCACACAACCGCCTCAGCTCAGGTCTTCTGCTCCCTTCAAATAAGCATGCTTATTACAACAAAAACCAAAACAAACCAAAGCTAGGGACCAACTAAGGCACGCCAGTCCCTGAGCAGGCACAACAGCACTGTCAGCCCCTGCCATAGAGAGCTGACAGCACTGTTGCTGCGTTTCACAGGAGGCTCAAGAAAGAGGATTGAGCTCTTCAGTAAAGCTCATGAGCTGTTAGTGCTGCTCCTTCCTCTTCTTACAGATTGGCTGAGAGATTTGGGCCAAGAAAACTTGAAAACTGAGGGGGTTTCTTCTCTAACTCAAATAAAAGAAAAAAGAAAAAAAAAGCTTAGAGATCTTCAGAAAGAACATGCTGCAGAAAATAACCCAAAATCTGAAAAGGGAAATACTTTTAACTTCCTTCAAATAATCAGCACTCTCTAATTCAAAGGGAACGAAGTATTTTTTCAAACCAACAGATTTTGAGCCAATCATCTTCCCACTCACCATACTCCTGGACAGAGATTATACTGTCACAATATCACGCAGCATCACCTGAAATTAACTTGTCACTTAAAGAACTATTCTTTACAATGTGTGAGTTAATCTGAGAGCCCAGTGTATTATGCGTATTTTCAGAGTACCTGCACCTCTGCATTTAAGTAGTCACAGGTCTGGGTTTGCTAAGGAAAAGCTTATCCAGAGCACAAAGTTCATTCAACCCTGCATATTGCTGCAATAAGAAGCCAACTTGCTATGGCAAGAAACAGGACTGCTAAGGAACGTTCAAATCTTCCTTCCACAAAATTTGACTAGAAGACTGCAACACACCCTGATGTGCGTTAACGCTTGTTCGCTGCCATGCTTGACAGCTGCAAGGCAGCGTGGTAGGAAGAAGTACCAGCCCTACAGACTTCCAGATGAATTCAAAATGTAATACCCCTGTTGTCAGACACCACAGTTCCATAACTACACGTAAACCCAAATCGCTCCTCTCACCATTGGTGCCTCTGCAATTATCAAACCAGCTTCTAAGAGCTCATCTTAATTGCCAGAGCTCTTTGTGGGACAGGTCCCAGCTACCCAAGAGCTGAGCACCTCCTTCGTGACTCCTTGAGAAAGCCACGTGTTTCAGGAGCGATGCAACAGCCATGTACCAGAACAAGGCTCTGGAGCAGAGCAGATAGCTTCCTTGGCAGCTGGCCCACAGTGTTGGAGCTTGCTCCCAGGAGAGATTAGAGGGAGTAAAAACCTCATTGCCATCAGAGCAGAGCACTCAACCTGCTTCTACCAGAGATTTCTCACAAGAGGAAAAAAAAAAAAAAAATTCCAAAAGTGTCTCTACAAATAGGAGGCTGCAGGAGCAGAGAAGAGATAACCCAGTTAATGTCATGCATACAGCTTTGCTAACAGCTCGGGTAACACTGATCGGTAAAGGACAGGCAAAAGCTCTGAGCACAGCCTGTTTTACACCAGGAAGATTACCTGACTAACATCTGGACAGAGAATTGCCTCCCTGTATAAAGTCACCCAAAACCCAGACCTGCAGCTGCAAAGCTTCCAAGTGAGGTTTTTAAATTTGAAAGTTGAATAGCATGAAATATATTCTATGCCCCAGATGACCTTATTCAAGACCCCCTTTTTTTTTTTTCCCCAAGGCACAGTAGAGGACAGAAGCTACCCTCAGATTCCCAGGTAGCACAATTTATACCCCGAAGCAGATGAAAGTACAAACTACTTGGACTTGTTTAGGCTTTGTGTGCTTTTGGACTCCCCTGCTACTTCAGGTGTCACCGCATCTGTGTAACACCTACAGCAAAGAAGAAAGGAGAGGGGTTGTCACTGGTTTCAAGGAAGTCTGAGCTCTGCCCATAGGCAAGGTAATGTCCACAGAGAGGACTGCACTGACAAACTGTTTCCCAAGGGCACAGCAGAGTCCCTTCAGAGACAGCTCCCGAGGCTGGAGATCCTGTGCTGCAGGGCATGATGTGGGCTCATTCCCCAGCCCCGCAGACTCCTGAGGACAGGCCATAATGACCATAGACTGCCCAGTCAACCCCGCAGAGGTTGTCTCCCATACTCTGCTCCACCATCACCAAGGTAGGGCTCTGAAAGGTGGAGCATGGAGCTCTGGGCAGGGCTGTGCAGGCAGCAGCCCAGCCTGGGAACTCAGGAGCAGCAAGGAAGGAGAGGATGCTGGAGTGGAAGTGATTTGAATTAGAACAAACTGGCTGCTGAATAGAAGCTTTTATTCCAGCATGGAGAAGGCTTTGTTAGTCAAGCACATGTGATGCACAAAAGCCTCCACTTGAATTCATTGAGTTTTAATTGGTTCTCAGGTGGGGGAGGAGATGGGTGTTAGGAATTAGGGATTCCTTAAAGAGGCAATATCATTAAATCTTAACGCCTCTTCCCTCTCACCCCCAGCTTTGGCTTAGGAGTCTGGCCTTATTCAATTGTCTTACATTAGAGAATCAGAAAAACTGAGAGAGAGAAAGAGTGGGAGGTGGAGTCACTAATAAAGCCTAAAGGGAGATCAATGAACGAGGAGGGTGAGGGGCAGGAGGAAGACTGAAAGAAGAAAGAGGCTGGTTGGGAGAGGAGGGAGGTCACATGCAGGCAGGGAAGGCAGGAGAACCTCAAAGGGATGAGGGAGAGAATGATGCCATTCGAGTCAGGGCTTTCTTTTCTCCCTGCATTCCTTCTTTTATTGAACACTTAAAACTTCCCTTGGAGATCCTCTAGCTTGGCTCTGTGAGCCTGGCCTCTGAAATAACAGAGTCCATCACCACAAGGAAAGAAGCAAATCCTGGGATGGGCATGGGGTCCGTGTGCATGGGAAACGATGGCAGCGAGAGAAACCTGCTTGGAAGGACCTCGCCAGAGCTGCCGCTTGTTTTGCCAGACACAGCACGTTTCAGACAGTTTTGTTACTAAGAGCCTGCTGCAGACGTAGCTGAATCAAGGTCCTTGTGAGTGAAAGAGAAAAGGAGTAAACAGGAGCTAAGGAGATTTCACAGTGGGCATTGTAGGAGGTACAGCACGCTGCCCAGATTACGAAAGCGTGGGTACCTTCAAACCAGACCCTGACGAACAACTGCTACACTGTGATGGGGAGCACACATCTCACAAATATGGAATGATTTCCAGCAGCCCAATACATCACAGGAGAATTAATGTTGATAATTCACAGGGAATTAATGTTGTTTTACCTACTACATTTGGAATTTAGATAGGTAAGTGAATGACATACCAACCACACTGCCAGCAAACCCCAACTCAAATGCATTTTCTTTTAGAGTTCCCGACAGAAGAATGCTGCCTCTATATTTAAGCCAGACACTTTATTCTGTATAAAGCCATACACAGCACATAATTCTTTGCAGGAAGCACTGCCTACTCTTTTACTATAATTCTTCATTACAAAAATTAGACTGCACAATCTCCACTTGTAGCCAGCATGGCACTAATCTCCCCCAAAACAGGGGTACTGCAACCGATTACTGTGTGGACCCAACAGGAGGTCTCTGACTTCTGTTCAAGGACAGTGTGGGATCCTGAAAACAGCATTCCCATGCTGGCTTCTAAGAGACCAGCTGATCCAACTCCCTTACTGTGGTGTGAAATCTGAGGGAAGCACTGGGTTCTCCACTGACATAGCTGCAGTACAGGGTAGCTCTCACTAACACGAGGGTTATCCATGTATTTCAGAGAACGGGGGAGGGTTGGGGAAGACATAAGTGAACTCAGCCAATGAAAGTGTCATCAGATCCAGTTTTCCAACCCCCTTCCCTAAAATTTAGAAGTGACATTTAGAAGTGACACAAACTCAAGTCTCATTTAGTCCTTAACTCCATCTAAAAGCAGACGTGGTCTCCACCTGGCAAAGGCATTCGTGAGCAGTGGGCCACGACAGTGCCTGGCACCAGCTACACAGAAAGCATTTAACCACACATGGAGAAGAGCTAACGCTACTTGCCTTGATTTTTAACACTGCAAAGTTTCCACACTGACTCTGCCAAGCTGCCTATTGTCACTGCTTGACCAGTGACAACCCAGGAGAGCCCTGCCCTTCAAGAGCAGCAGGGCTTTTCCCCAACATGGGATTCTCTCCTGCAAGGCTCCTGTAGGAAAACACAATCAAAAAGCCCCACAAATTGTGTTAGAAATCCACTTTTTTCCACCTTTCTAAGCAATGTTTCTTGTGTGCTTCAGTTTATCTCTTCTCATAGCACACCCGCATAACAGGCAGCATACAGGTTACAGACAGATTTATTTGATTTTCTAGATTACGAGTTCTAATTAATCCACAGACATCATTTCAAATTATGTCTGCCTCACCTAAAGCAATAAACTGCCCTTCATCATCAACAGTGACATTTGTGAGTCCATCTTATTGTGCATAGTTCTAAAAGCAATCCCTGTCCCGCAGGAAAACTGCACCTCTGCAGAGGGCTGAGAATTGCAGCGTGTCCTGCAACCCTGCATTCAGTGTTAGAGCATCTCCTGCAACTATATTCCCAGTACCAAGAGGTAGGAAAAGGCTGTCATGGTAAGGTTGGGCAAGGTCATGCCTCCCAGGTTGTTCCCTGTATTTATCTGAGATTTGTTGCCCTGGATTCATTCGCCCTCCTCCAGCAGTTTTCTAGCAACAGCCTTTCCTGTGATTGTTTCCTCCTCTTTCAGATACATTCAGTTTATCTTTATGCTTGAGTGCTGGAGTATTGGTTTTCCTGATACCACCTTGTTTCTCAACAATCTCCTATTTTGTAGCTTCCAATAGGATCAGACCAAATGTCATTTGTGCCTTTGGAAAGGAAAATAGTCTTAAAAACCCAACCCTCCCAGTATGCTCAAATATTTTTGTTGCTCTCCTATGGCTTTCTGTAGATGCCTTTGGTTGGGATCCTCTTGCAACATTTTTCCCAGCAAGTACCATTTCCACAGCCTTTTGGTATGCGACAGCAGGCACTTCTGAACTGCTTCACTACACAAGCCACAGATTTGTCTGTCACAAACAGTGTCAGTTATCACAGCATCAAATTTGCTGTGTGCAGCAGGTCTCTTTAAGACTGCCATGAATTGAAAATTGTTTTGCTACCTCTTCTGAATGCCTGACGGAACAGGTATCTCAGCAATCAGCAGTGGCTTTGGGGCAAAGTGTGACTGACACATCTGCATCAGCTAGCCAGTTAATTTTATTCCCTGACTGGTTTATTACATTAAACCTCAAGATGCTCACCATATTTCCTCCTTTCCAAGCAAGAGGGATAGCAAAAAACATCCTTTTGGCTCCAGAAGAAGTTTAAGCTATGTCTGCTCCACCAATTAAACTCATTTGAGGTCCTCCTGTAACCAGGGCATTACCTTTTTCTTTGCAAGTACTAACATCGCACAAACGAACACCAAATCCAGCCCTAACAAGGTATCGCTGCCAATTTCAACCGGACCACCCAGAGGAGTCTTGTGCCAAGCTACTGATCAAGCACAAGCTTTTGCTTTCTGTTTCTATTATCCTGTTCTGTTATCTGTTTTTCTGTTATCCTCTGGGAAGGATGCAGTGTGAAGGATAACAGAAACATACGTGGCTGCTGACATAGTTTCAAGAATCACAATATGAAGACCACCTACAGCACAGGTCATCACAAAGTTGGTCAGAAGTCTAGTACAGAAACATGCTCTACCCTCCCTGGAAATCACCTCTTTCTGCTCCAGTGGACAAGCCCTTGCAAGGACTTTGGGAGCACCCATCCTTTGCTCTGTCGATGGCCACATCAGCATCTTGTGCATAGCCCAAGGGTTTCCTGCAGCTTGCCTGGCAGTGGCACGGCTTGCAGCTTCCCCTGCTTCTTCATCTGAAGCTGCAGCCACCCAGCAGCCTTCATGTGCAGACTCCTGCCCCAGCCCACGCCAGGGCTGTGGTTCCTGCTGGACTGGACATCAGTGCATTCACAGCTTCTCTGGGCCCAAAGGCCACATCCGGGTTTGTGCAGGAGGAGGACAGAGCTGCACGGGAGCTGGGCACGACGCGTTACAGAGACAGAATGAGGCTAGGATGACTAATGAGAGGCCAGCACTGCAGAAGCTTTCCAGCCCAGTGCCCTCGCAGGTTTCCGTGCGAGCTGGCAATACTTTGCACATTTTCTGGTGTAATAGTGCACACTCACTGCTCTTTCAATTTGCACGAACCCACTCCTCCGTGGCCCCATGAGCCAGTGGGCCTTGCTTGGAAAGATCTTTACACGTGCATGTCATTGCTGATAAACAACAGACAAGTTACCACGGGGAACTTCAGGGGGTTGCTCTGCTGCTTCAGTACGTTTGCCCATTGTACCTAATTCTGTGAATTGTGTCAGTGCTCCTCTCCTGTTTTGACAGGTAAGTAGGTGAGGGGCATTGTGGCTTTAAGAAGGTCATTTCCACTGTCCTGCCGATGTAATTAGCCTGCTAAAGAAAGGGCAGAGGCTGGAAATTGGATTGAGCAAACCAGGCTTTAGCCGCAGGATGAAGGCAGAGCCCCAGGATTGTTATGTTAATCACCTGAGCTCAGCAGTCCCTGCCCTTCAAACCAGTACAAACCCAGGACCCCTCTGCAGAGCAAACCCAGCCTTGCTTAGGCTCCAGCTGCCCTAGGACATCTCTCTCCACCTCCCAGGATGCAGAGGCCACCCCTGCAGACAGACCTGGGGCCACCCGGCACTGGGAGGGGATCTCCTGCCTGGCCCCGGCCCCGGCCCATGGTCATACAGCTCCTCTGATCCAGTGCACCGGGCCCCAGCTGCCAGCGGGGTGAAGACTAAATGGGGGTCACGGGTGACACTGGGAGCTGATGGGCCAGGCCGGCTTTACACCAGCTGAGGATCCAGCCCCAGCCTTGCTGTGTCAATAAGCACGTCTGAAAGCACAGATTGCTTACTGCTATTTCACCAGTGAAAAATAGCATTAAGAACAATAGGCCAGATTCGTATCCAGCATAATAATGGCTGTAGGCAGTGGAGCCCTGGGTAGGTTTAGTTGGGTGACAGCTCCTCCGCAGCGACAGCACAAGCCCCTTAGGTCCCTGGGCCACCGGCTGCTGCCCAAGTCCAGTGTCTTCAGCACCAGAGCTACCCCGAGACAATCCCAGGGGCAAGTCTTGGAGTACACCTCCCAGCCTGCCCCTGCATCTCCTCAGACACATTCTGCACTAGAGCTGTCACCTGCACCAGTGTCACCTCCAGCAGCAGCTGGTGCAGCACCACCAAAGCAAGAGGTGCTGCACAAGGCGGTGGCCGTGGCAAGCTTGGCCCAAGGTGCCCTGTTTGCCGAAGGGATGCGTTTGTGGCACAGCCGTCGAGAGCTGGCCATGAATCGCTCCCAGTCGGCTGCCTGCTGCCTCCTGTTTTGTCCTTGCTGTCTCTCCCCTTCACGGGAAACGAGGCTGGGGTTTACCTCACTGCACTTTACTAGCCCGTGTCCCCTGGAAATGTGCCTTTTTGTCCTCTCTCTTCTCAGAAACTTTGAGCTAGCAGCCCTCACCGCCACCACCCACCTTCTTTTTAAGGCAGCGACCCAGGCTGGCCATTGTCCCCTCCTCACCGCCCCTATTTTCTTAGGGCGAGCTCACGCCTCTCCCCCACGTCGGGGCCAGCTGGGGCTCTGCGGTACCTCCCTTGTTCTTTGGCACATTTTTTCACTGCGCCCCTGCGCTGCTGGGGAGGGGGAGGGAGAGGAGGAGGCTGGGAGGGCAGCGTCTGGCTCCACAGCCAGCACGCCGGATGGCATGGTTTTGGAGAGGCCTGGCTTAGTGAAGTTATTCAAGCCAACGGCAGCCTGGCAACCGGGCGGCCACAATGGGAGTGCAGGAGGAGGAATGTTTCCACATGCCTGATCAATGGGAGCAAGGGAGACAGCAAAGCAAACAGAAGCTGGGAAAGAGACACAAAGAGAAAGCAGCCTTTTCTCTGCTCAGTTCCTTTCATTTGTCACAGCTCTTTGTGCGGCTGATGACAACGGAGGCCCTTTGGAGGCTAGTTTTAGGGAGTTTGGTTTTTCTAATTAAATAAAACACCGTGTCCTTTTTCTTCACTTGTCACCTTCCCGCTCGCCAAAAAAAACCGCAGAGCAGCCCCATCTGCACCCGAGGCTCCCGCTCCACACACCTCCGGGAGCCCCAGGCACCTCTTCTCCCTGGGAAGGAGGAAAGGCACAACCACCCCCTCGCTCGCTCCCGTCCGTCCAGGGCTGGAAGCGGCGGGGCCGAGGCGCTGGCCCGGGGGCCAGCAGCACATGCCACCCGTGCCCCCCGCGCTGCTCGTTACGGGAAGAAAGAGCCGGCCAAGGACAAGCTCTCTGGAGGTGGCCCGCTCTCCGCAGCAGCTGCTGACCGGACTCACGGGCAGCTTTCGATGGGAACGAGGCACCGCTCAAAACAGGGTTAGAGGAGAGTTGCCGTGGAAACTTTGGACCCTTTCTGCCGAGGGGCTGCGGTTTCCCTCGCTAGGTCTCAGACAGGATTTACCCGGGAGCCGAGTGCGGGACAGAACTCCTGCCATCTGCACAGCGGCTCCCGGCGGGGGACGGGCGAGGGAGGGTCCAGGGCCACTCGCCGGGTGCTGGGCTGCGCGGGGACGAGCGGTGGCCGACTCGGCCCTGTTGCGTAACCGGTGGTGGGAGCCCGAAGTTGTTTCCTCTCATTACTATGCAAGAGTTCACAGCAACAGGCCTCCTCTGTGCAAGAGTTTACCGGAGAGGTCCTCCCTGGCTCTAAGGCGATACCGAGCAAACCAACGGGAGAGTCTGGGGGTAAGATTTCCTGCATTTAGGCCAGACCAGAGATTTTTTTTTAATTTTTTCTTTTAAGGAACAAAGTCTACTTGGATGTACATAGCCCTGAAGAACAGAAAAAAGCTCTGGCTGCTGAGGAACAGCAGGCAGGACATCTGCCTCCTCCACACCCCTACCAAAACACAGGCTTCCCCTCCTGCAACCATCTCACTCAGCTCCGACACCCTGGGCATCAAGAGTGCAGGAAGAGGATTCACGACCCTTCACATGCCTTAGGAGAAGGGAACTTCAGTTATGAACGTGGCAGTGTCTGGGATCCCACCAGTCTTTCACTCACAGTTAGGTTCAGGATGCAACCAAAATGTGGAAGGGACCTCCAGCAACATGAGTCACTGAATGGCGCTGTGAGCTCAAGGAAATGGAATGAAACTTGGTCCTAATCACAGATGTAGCACTGACTTGACAGCACAGGAAAATTCCTGTCCACTTCCAACACCCAAAGATACAAATGGCTAAATGCAGGCTTCTCGGTCTTTCCTCATGGCCAGATGTTCCAGGCTCTTGAGGCAGACAGCAAGCTCTTCTGTCAGTACCTGTTTCTATTCCCAGGACTGCCACTGAGCTCAGGGATAAACCTCTTGGCTCCTCAGTAGTCCTGTTTCTCAATCAGTGGGGCTAATCAGTGGACCAGACATTTTGGCAGTCAGGCTCTGAAGCAATAAGGACCCGTAGTCTTACCAGCTTCCAACGTCACCCTGTCTGAATTGCACTTCACACCCTGCATCTCCACCCAGCCCTCGCCTGTGAGAGTTGAGGCACGCCTCTGTTGTTTAGTCAGGTTAAAGAGGATCCCATGAGCCATTTTGCATGACAGCTGAATTCCAGCAGTGTTGGGGTTTCCTCTGCCTCACTCTGGCGACATCAAGGGGGTGACATGCTGCCTCAGTTTCACTGTTTCCCCCACCTCTGGACAGCATCACATGTGATGTATTGCTGGGTAACAATGTTTGTGAGGTGTTCATTTAACAGCATAAGTGCCTCTAAATAGTAATAATTACAATTACTAAAGAAGGGGATTCTACGGTACCCCAAGTCTCCCTAACACCAAGTTGTTTGCTGCCATATAATCAGCAAACTTGCTTTTGGGAAGCGTCTCGATTTCCATATCAAGTGTATCTCTGCCATCCCACAGTCCTATCTGGCTCTACCACTGCCCCCAGACATGGGCTAAGTGCCAGCCTGCAGCTGAATGAGGATCAGGAACCTCCCCTCCCCAACTTCAGAGTGAAAACTCACTCCACAGCCATTACAATCTGCTTCAAAATTATTCCAGCACTCCTTGAGCCTTCTGCTAAAGAAGGAGAAATCCACTTTCACTCCTGCTCAAAGGATTGCTTTCATTAAGGCCGCTATAGATTTGCGATGGCAAGTATTTGACCTGCTTCAAAAATATTCATGAGACTCTCACATGCATTCAGTAAGGGCAGACAAGCAAAATCCTCAGCTCATGTTCTCCTGGGGTCTCAGGGTGCTGATGGCAATATACATCCTAATTACAATATATACTATGTTGAAAATGAGAACTTGTCAGCTCTGGTGACGCTTTCTTTGAGTCAAAGAAACAATCTGGAAGTGATTGTGATTTTCTCAGTAGATCAGAAAAAAAAAAGTCTAACCACGTGCGAATATCTTTAAGTAACTGCCCTTTTCCCTGGCCTCAGTGAGAAGCTTCCAAGACAGGCCACGGGGAACGTTTGAACTGTACAAGAATACTTAGACACTGCCAGAGCTCGGGTTTTGCAGAACAGCAAAATGTGCTGCTCCCGTACAGGGCAGGCTGTGTGTGTGGGAACAAACAACCAAAAAACTCAGGTAGGAAGATGGCCAAAGCCAGCTCATTACAGCATGCACCTAGCTCTGAAACAAAAACATTGCTTTTCTTTACAAACTGCATTTGAAGTCTCATAGTGTAACATGATTTGGATTAAAAAAAAAAAAAAAGCAGGAAAAGCAGCGTTCACTCACCACAAAAAAGCACCACAGAACGCTAACCAGTTACTGCAGACTTCCAGAAATGTTGCAGGGCAGTGCAAGACGCAACACAAGTGGTCCCTTGGAAAGACAAAGTGTATTCCTTTTTAAGGTGATTGCTGCAAGGCAAAGCCATTCTCACATAGCTAGTGCTCTTCCTTCACTCCTGCACCTGCTGCAAAGACACCGTCCTGACAAGCAGCAGCACTCTAGAGAGCCCTGGTCTGCCTCTCTCAACAAGACTCTTCTGTGCTGCCTATGGATTCATCTCAAGATAACATTCTCTGGTAGAAGGACAGCGTGCTGATGGACACACACAATTAGCATCCTGCTGACAGGCTCCCTTTCAGCCTCTCTGGGGCCCCTTTTACTCAGGTAAAGCTGGCACAGGGATCCAGCCACCCATCCTTTGTTACAGCTCTATAAAGTGGAGGAAATAATTCAAAAAGTCTTAAAGGGAACCTCAGGGTGTGAAGAGAAAATGTGACAGGTATTCCATAAAGTGGGGGAGAAGTGGCATTTTATCACTGTTGAAACGGCTCCCACTATTGAATCAGTAAGCACTTCAGCTTTTTGTGATTCTCCTTAGCACAGGTAATACCACAAGAAGGCAGAGAGCCACCAACTGCAAATATATAAACAAGTAAATCTCAGAGGGGAAGGACTGGGGTGGAAAGAGTGTTTCTTTCAGCAAATACTGTGTTCATCCCAACTGAAAGGGGAATACTTCCCCTAACATCTTTCCTTTCAGTCTTCTGACAATGTGACCCTGATGCAGGCAGGGCAGAGATGATGCAGGCAGGGCACACAAGGCAGCTGGGGTGGTGGCACTGCCCTCCCTGACCTGCTGGTGTCCTGCAAGGTATAGAGCACACACCATACCCAGTGACCAGATCTCCAAGCAGCCTAGTTACGTGACCTTGCCACAAGGGTCAACACCCAGGGCAGGAGGAAAGGAAATCCTTTCAGGCATATCACATCAGAGCTTTTTGGGATCCTGCCCACTTACTCATGTCTTACAGTTGTTTTCTGAACAAAGCTAGAAGCAAAGAGATCCCAACTCATTTTGGTATAGAGCAAGCAAAACAACTTCAGATGGTTACAGGACAGACTGCAAATATTTATTATAATACCCTCCTCCACCTACAGCCATAGATTCCTAATGAAAAACAGAGAAACCATCCCCTTGGGTACCGTCCATTCATGGCCACAGCACACACGGGTGCCAGAGACAAGGCACGCAGCAGATCCAGCCCTGTTTCCTTCTCCACTGCAGCCCCTGACCTTGACCATCCACTCGGTATGTGGTGTTCAGAGATTGCTCCCTCCAGTGTTCAGGCTTTTCCCTTTGATCACAGATATGTTACACAAAACACAGCCCAAACATACCACAGGTAAGTACATAGCTGTGACAAACAGCCATCTTTTCTAGATAAATCCACCAGGCTCCCCTCAGACTGCCACAGCCCACTCAGGCATTCCTACGAAACCAGGGAAAGTGGCTTTTAACCTTTACACATTTGCAGACCCCAGCAGGTTTTTCACTAGAAATACAGACCTATACATAGCAAACTTCAGCCTACTGAAAATACACCACATTTCTCTTATCAAAGCACATAGTAAGAATCTCTACAAGCTAGAGAAGCAGATATTAAGAAAAAATATAATTGTCTTTACCTAGGGAAGAAACATTCCTTTGCTCCAGTGAAAAAAGCTGTGGCTTCCATAGAGCCCAGGCACACTGACTTTGGCAGCCCACCCCTCACCTTGCAGCGATCAGCCAGATTGGGCAGAACAAGGGAGAATCCTCTTCTGGCTTGCTATCTGACTTAGTGGGGGGAGGAATCCAAGAGCAGACAAGTGAGTGCTGCCCATAACCTCCACTAGAATTAAAAAGCCGTTCATCCAGAAAACCATCAGTAACCTCCTACGCCCTGCCAAGGCCTATACCCAGGCACAGAAGCGTCCTCCTAAGAGCTCTGCCAATTCCCTCTCAGAAAGGCTGTGGCAGCTGATCTCTGTTACACCACTTAGCACCTGGTGAGCAGCAACGGGGAAGGGGATGCTTACAGGTGGCACAGCGATGTGCTTCTCAGTACTGGGGAACTGTCAGAGGCAGGGTCCTGCACAGAACTGGGGGAAACCAGGTTTCATCACACTGAGATTCTGTCGCTACTGCAGGCCAGCCCTCTTCGGCACTGTCGCTCCGTCCTGCCGGTTACGAACAGCTGGCTCTAGCTCCAGAAGCAGCAGAAGCGATTGTCTCGTTCCCTCTGTCATTTGTCTCGGCACTAAAAGCCACACGAACCCGCAGAGTTAAATCCACCCACTGCTGCAATTCCAGGAGCGTATGCAACCTTCTATCACATTAAAACCCCCACACTAATGGGGTGCCTGGTGGCAAGTCCTCCATCCTGCCTGCTGGCCGTTTGAAAATAGCTCTTAGTGATTCTCTGTCATGCTAGAAGCGTTTGTCAGCTTGCCTCACACCCAGTTCTGGCGACATTGGTGTATTGAAAAGGCATCTCACAACACCCGTCACAGAAACAACCCCAGGGCTGAACACTGAAACTGGCCACAGGCTGCCTACCCACAGCCCGACCAAGCTAATGGGAACCAGGCCGAGCTGTAGGGACTCCATCATTAACAAAGAATGTACCTGAAGCCAGCATATTAAGGGGTGAGAATGCATTTCGGGTCTAGAGAATTAAACCATTGTAATCAGAGAAGAAAAAAAAAAAAAATCTGAAGTAAAATCCTTGCATAGACCTTGACTATTCCCTTAGCTTGTTCCCTTAGCCAAACCTGATGACTAGTTGTTGTTTACAACGATAAGGTCAGAGGAAAGGCCATTTCCTCTCAACAATTGTCAGAAGGGATTAAAACCTGCATTCAGGCTCGCTTTGAACTAGCAGGTACTCCATTCCCCGATGGTATCAGGATCCATTCAGCGAGGTCTCAAGCAGCCTCCGGGGCATGTCTCCATAATGCCCCCATTGTGGAAATATGCAGGACTGCTTCCTGCCTTCACTCTATCTTTATGAAGCTTCACCCTTGTGGTCTGATACCCGGGTCAGGAAGCAATCCTGCAATCACTGTTTAATTAGTCATTTCCCAAGTCTGCCTCAGTGGAGAGTTGCTGTTGCTTGTCAGCTTCTGACGAGGGAGGTTGGGAAGCAGAAACATCACTTCCAGACTGGGGAAGAAAAGTCTCTCGCAGGCTTTGAGACGTTGGCACTGCAGCTCCACAGGCCACATTTTCCACTGGTTTTTTTTTTTTTTCTTTTTTTTTAAACTAAGTAGAAGGATTTGAACGGATGAAGGGGCCACTGCACCTTCTGCAAGTCAAGACAAAAGCTGATTTATAACAAAAGTGGGTTTACTTTTGTTGTTTTGTTGTTACAGGCTGGGCTTTGGTTGGCTTGGGTTTTGCTTTGTTGTTTGGTTGGGTTTTTTTTCCTTGAGAAATTGCGCCTTAGATACAAAGCACATACTTCAAGAGAGGTCTAGTCCAAGAATTCCAGTGGCATACTTTCCTTTGTGGAAGTCAGTACCGAGCCTGAGAGGTTGGATACACGCAGCTTCAGCTTTTCCAAATGAGCTCCCTGGAAGAGGTACCTCTTACCATACAGGCACCAATTTGAGAAGCATGACAGTTACGTAGTATTAAAATATTTGTCTAGATAATGAGTGTTTGTGTGCAGAGGAATGCTAAAGGGAGAAATGTTTGTTGAAACCCAACTGTTTTGAAAAACACGGTGATTTTTCTGTTTAACAAAATAAATGAGGCATTTCAGTAATGTCGAAGAGGCCTGTTTTGGAGGATTGGATGTTGTTGTGAAAAGCTTTTCAAAGCAAAAAGAAAAAGATACTATTATGTAAGATGTTACGTAAAGCTATATAACATAAGTTTTTCAGTTTAAAGACACTGAAACCAGAGGAACTGCTTTGATCAAAACAATGTTCTCAGAGTTTCATTTTGTTAGGAAGTTTGACTGAAAAAGTGATTCATTCTCAAATGGAAAAGGTTTTGAAATCTCAACATTTCTCTGTAAAAGGAGAACTTCTGTCTTTCTCTAGTTCCAGTTTCCTTTACTGTAATGAAATAATTGGAAAAGTGGTATGTGTGATAATTCCCTTCTGACAGCGGGACAACCTGGCTTTTGATAAGCAGGAAAAAAACTAACATCAGTAATCCAACAGATAAATTTACATCAATTTCAACAAATGATACTGGAATTCATATTTGATATGAGGGAAACAAACTCCAATGGGGACCAGAAGTAGTGAGAGGGTTATAATACGAATTATTGTATCTATCATATGAGAAGTTCCTATTCTCTCCCTGGATCTAGTGTGTAACTTCTTGTTCATATCTCGTAACATGCTGGATCAGTCCCTGTACTGGGCAAACGCACATTGCTTCCAGCAGCTCGGAGTGCAGGCACAAAAAAACCCGAATTTGATACCAAAAAAACATGCAAGTATGTCTCAGAAGGGTTTTTTTTCCTCTTTCTCCCACTAAGACTGTACTAACCCTGGCAGCAGACAAATCCAGAAGACATGGGAATAAGATAGCATCACATGAGCATCCTTTCTCCTCAGCCACTCCTTTGCCACCACAAGGACACAAGTGGCATCTTCTCCGTGCTCCTTTCCTCCAATTTCCTGACAGTCTCCCTTTCTGCAGAAACGTAACTGAGATTCCCCTCTCCAGTTTTCTGTTATGTGATCTTCCTCTTAAGATGAGGTTTCTGGTGAAGTGCCAAACACAATAAGAAAAATTATTTTTAAGTCCCACGCTGATGAGAGAAGGATGCAGAAGAGAGCTGTGAAGAGAGCTCAAGAACACCTGTGAGGTTAACTCCAACCCCTCACCTGGGGGAACAAAAGCTCAGCATCCAGCATTACCATGGCACCAATAGCCATCAATAAATTGCCCTCCTAAGAAAAGAACAGATGTGGCAAAGATTGTTCCAGGGTCTATAGCAGACCACAGCCAAAGCAGAAGAGTCTAAATGTGCTGGGCTGGGATGGCAAGGGAAGTCACAACTGGGTTCCATCTAGGGGGAATTATTCTTAACACTCAATTCATCAATTTATGGGCAAGCAATTCCACAGGCAACGCTGACTTGATTAAACAGAGCCATAATGACAGTGAGCGTAGGGAAGTAACCAGCCAAGTATGCAAACTAGCCTTCTCAGCCTAGAATAAAAGCTTTCTAACCAATAATTTCATGCTTTTATCTATACGATCATTAATACAGATACCAAACAATGCCAACTCGACGTGGTGTCAAAGGCTCTGACAACCTCTAATTGATAATAAATAATTCAATTTCTGTCCCCATCCAAAATTGCTGAATTTTGGGACATGATCCAAATAAATGATTAAAAAGAACGTTGAACGTAATTATATCTAACACAATTGGGGATATTGCCCAGATGAAATTTACAGCAACTATTCAGAGCTACAACATTTCAATGACACTGGCAACTCTTTATGCCTACTAGAAATGAAATGTTCGTTACTCAGGCAATGGCACAGATTGCATTTTTTATTGACAGCTGTATGCCAGCACCTCACCCGGGCCAACCGTGCTTCCCACAGAGGTGCAGTCTTTCCCAAAAGCACTTGAGAAAATTTGGGAACAGAGTTTTGCCACAGCCAGATCTTTATTGTTCTGTACATGTAGAACTGGATCTTCTTTCTGATATAGTTGATTCTTCCCTGCCCCCAAAACTGCTTACATTACAATTAACAAGAGTTTTTTAAGAAATGAAGACCCATAGTTCCTGGAAGGAAACTAGGCCAGCATGTTTCAGTAAAGAAGGTGACTATCAGCACAATCCTGAAATGATGAATGCTGCATCTCAGAGGCACACCGATTGTTCCCAGTAATTCCCAAACTCCAAAGGCAGAAGGAACTCTGAACGCTTATTAGTGAAAACACAGGACATATATTTACAAGAACATCCTTATACAAGATTGGACTCCTATTTTTCTCTCACTTGCATATATCCTTGCTGAAATCTTAGTTTCTACGTCTGTAAAATAGGCATGATGACATTCACTTTGATTGCTTTGGATACAAATAGTTTTGAATGCCATTTTTTAATTTTATTGGGAGAAGAGTGTACGTACCTGACCTGAAGAAGTGGTGACTTAAGAACCCTCACCTGTATTTACCTGTCAGAGTGATCAGAGACAGCAGCCAGCCTGAAACAGAGACTACCTGCAATGTCTGCAGGATCATGAGAACATCTGAGAAAATAAACCAGCTCCATAATTTGGTGAAGTTCTCCACTGCCACGATCAGGTGAGCCAGCCTTGTTCCTTCATGAAAACAAACATAATGGAGAGAGGGGGCAGGTGGGCTCTCAGAAGGGTGTCCAGTCCTGCATTATCCAGAGCAGCACTGTGCAACCCGTATCACATAGGTATTAAACACAGCCAGCCAGCCTCCAGCAGACCTGAAGGCATTACTGGGCTCTAAACAATGCCCAGTTAGGCACCTTCATATTAGTAGTCACACAACAGAGACATTTATACCATTAACTAGAACAGACACATGAAATAGGAGACAATGGATTTAACAGATCTTCTACCTGCAGTCTGAGATTCACAGACCACTTAAGCACATGCCTAGCTTGAAGGAAGGATGTAGTCCTCTTGGAATCAGTGGATTATTAGACCCTATGGGACCAGCTTACATGCTGAGGTCAGAGCTGGAGCCTTAGTTCCTGCTGGATATTCACTCTGCCTCACCTACAGAAGAAAATTACCTTTCAGATGAAAACCCAAGACACTATTGTACATCTTCTTATACTAGATACTTTCTCTAATGTATCTAATACCAGTCCCTGTAACAAAGAAAATGTTATATAAACCTACACTCCAATGTAGTGGTGACAAGCTAATAAGAATGATGAAACTTTGCTAGCTTCCTTCAAAAAGGAAGAAAACTTATAAACTACTATTAAAACCTAATATTTGAAATGACTAGATCTTCTTTCACAGCAACATTCACCATAAATTATAAGGTATATAAAGTAAGTTATATAAAAGTAAGTATATATATGTAAGTTATAAAAAAGGGAGTGCAGCTAACAGAAAAATTCAATATCAGGTAATATAAGGATGCTTTCCCTGTGCAGTTTCAGTTGCACAGACAAGCTAGCCAAAGATTTCATATGTCTTCAGAGCCTTGGTGAGGTTGATATTATTTTTCTAGGAGCTCAGGGTAATGGAATAGCGGAACCCAGGCACACAAACACTATAGTGTCAGAAATTGATGAGAGCACTACCTGAGCTCCATGACGCTGTAACATTTTCACTGCCAGATCACAGGTACAGAGCATTTGTTCACAAAGTAGCTGAGCAATTGCTAATACTTTGTGGTTAAGCCGTGTATCCATAGGAAATGTTTTTCTAACACTGGGTTACGCACAGTTCATTAAATGGGAGTTTGCAGCAGTTCATTCAGCAATTCCACACGGCAGTGTCCCTTTTCAAAGAGGAGAAGCCACTGGCAGTAACAGAGGATTCTGGTTAATATCCTGATTTCTCACCACATGCCTGCAGGCTGGCATGAGCATGGGATGCTAGAACAGCTGTAAGCTTCACCTCTAGAGAAGCACGCAGCGCACCGCTGCTAGCAGCTCTTCACCTGAACAGAAGGGGCAGCACTGGAAGACTTGAGCTAACATCTTTAATGGTAACAATAATTTCTCTACGAAAAAAACAAGAAGGAAAAAAGCATTTCGGAGCTCCCAGAAGGGTAAAAAATGGAGTAAGACAGAAGTAGAAATGCAGAAGATGTATTAAAAAGATGTCATCTTCTTTAATGTATTTTGTCTTGTCAGCTGTAAACATCCATAGTTGCTCTATTTGCACTGGTGCAGAAGGTGGGAGAAGGCTGAGCCTGTAGCACCAGCTGTACCGGGCTGGGTAGCTGGCTCCAGCCTTCCTGAACTGACACAGGGCAAGTGCTGCCGAGGTGAACTCAGTTTAATAGGTTGCTACTTACAGGCTTAGACTGATTTACAGGTGTTTGCCCTGAAATATGACCATCCATGTCACCACTGCTAATCCTCTCCCATCTCTGAAATCCTCCCACTTCGACAGTTAGCTATTTTGGGAAGAGAAAACCACATACATACCAAAAAGCAACAGCGCTCTCTAAATCTCCTCCCACGGGAAGGGCAGCCTGACTATCACACACACGGTAAGTTGTCTAGTACCACGTAGCACCAAACTCTCGGTTGCCTCTGTCACGGCGGGTGTCAGCCACCTGCATGTGACAGTAATAACAGGGATGTCACAGGGAGAGCGCGCACAGGCTTCGCATCCTCCTCCCTAGCAGCCTGGTGGAAAACCTCCTGTTGGCAATGCAAAGCCTAGGAAGCAGAGCTGGGCTGCTCCCGCAGTGTCCAGGGGAGCAGCCTTTTCCGCCCTTCTCTGCTGAAGGCTTCTCTCTTGTTTGCTCTCTCAGGCTTGTGACCTCTTTTCTGTGACTGAGTTTCCCTGTTTTGGATCCTGAGACAGTGCTGGAGACCCAGCCTGACAGATCCAATGGCCAGAGCACTGTGATGCTCTGCACCTGGTGAATCAGTTTCTATTCCCTGCACGTACCGCTCCAGCGCTGTGGTAATGATTTGCAGAACATACATGAGAACAAGGTTCACAGTCTCTGTATACTAAACAAAAAAATTATCTTGGGATTGAAAGTAAATTTACATAAGTAGATAACCTTTTTTCCTTAAGCAATATATCATATAGGTACTGACTGCATTGCATTCATCTGTCTCTTAGCTTAGCTGAGAGACTGCTAAGTACAGCTTCTAGAAACCTACAGAAACCTCACGGCAACATATAGCTTCTAGGAGCTCAAGGCCATGCCAAGTCTCACATACTGAGCATAAGACCCAGTATTCTGGCTGCTACGCTTTGCTCCATACGCACAGAACCTGCATTTTAGCTATTTTGAAGCATCACAACCCTCTCTCTCTGTCACTTTGGGATTTTCATGTGGAAAGTAAGTTGGTTTGGCAGGTCACAATGAGCTTCATAGCTTTGCAGGTACCTGGGCACTCTGTGGGAGAGGTGTCCTACCCATGGACCACAACCAGAACTGTTGCCAGAAGGAACAGCCTGGTGTTGCAAGCCCTTCCCCATCATGTGGCCCAACCCATCAACCTAGGGGGAGATACACAAACCTATTAGAGCCCAAACGATGACTCTGAGATCAGGATCTCGGTCAACCCAGCGTATTCCCTAACTTAAAGAATCAGATGCATAGGCACAGATCTCCCATTTTTTAACCCTGAAAAAAAGTCCAGAAAGCTCCTAGAAATTTTAACAGATTTTCCAAGCAGCCAAGCAGAAACCAAACATGTAGCCAAATGACACAAGTTAGAGCCTGAGACAAAACTGGAAGAAAGCCCACAGGGATTCTGAGTTTCATATCCAACACAGCAGCGAAAATTCATTTCTGTACTGCTGCAAATAAGTCACATTGGAGCTCACAACACTGCAGGAACAATCCTGTCCAGGACTCTCCACTTCTTTTCAGTGCTACAGAACCAAGACCTCCAGTAAAAGCTGATGGTGACTCTAAGTGCTGATGGTGCAGGGATCCCATTCCCTGCAGCACGGAGTACAAGGGACTCCTCACACGCTTCAGGTTTCACCTCCACCTCTACTATTCTTGGCCTTAAAAGAACAATAATATTTTGAAGTATCTGAGTGTGTGCCAACACACTGCAGACCACCCTTCAGGTCTGTGGGTGCTGCCACTCTCCGAGTCTCCCTTGCCATAGACAGCTGCACGTGGGTATTTTTACCCTGTTGGGTAAAAAAAAAAAAAGCAAGCTGTTTTCCCAACAGCCTCCTCTTTCTATCCCCTCCTGGCTTTTTTCTGATACATTCTGCTCCTGTTGTGCTCCTGCTATATGAGCACTTCTCTGTCTATTCTTGCTTCTTTTTGCTCTAGCTCTGCACAGCAGTTACTTGTTAGTTACTCAGAATCCAAATAATTTAGGTCAAAAAGCCCAGTGAATCTGATGTGGTTTGTTTCACATAAAAAGAATGAAATTGAAAACCACCTTATTCTTCTCAACTGAAATGCTGCGTCCCTATTAATTCAGGTGTATAAATAACACTCTCTAATGCTGCATCAAGGGCTCTGCTGTGTGATTAAACCTGCCTCCCTGACCTGTAATTAGAAACTTTGCCTCTGAAAAGCAGTTTGCAGAGAGAAAAGGAGAAAGAGAGAGAGAGACGGAACCAGCTCTCAGACCCAACAATTTTGTTCTTAGTAAATTATTCAGAGTTTTTGAAAGTTGAGCTGGATTTCCATCTGCTAGCTTTAAAGACCCAAAGGGAAGAAGAATTGAAGGATTCTCACAGCAGAACACAACAGTACAGAACATGAGGCTGGAAATGAGAAGCCAGCTGAGAAGTTCACTGTGTCCTCTGCCAGTCCTTGCCCTGTTCAGCTGCTGCCTTTGCACGCCTGGACTTCCAACAGAGCAGTGCAGAGTGACCCTCTACTAGAGTCCCACTGAGCTAGAGAGTCATGTGTTTGGGATATAACATTAGAAGAAACCCCCCAGATTCCATGAATGCTTTACAAATGTCAGCAGAATCAGACAATGAACACGTAAAATAGCAATGGCCACGAGTACAGAAACAATATAGAGACCAGGTTGCTCAGGCCCACACAAGTAATATATAACATTTTCAAGACAAGTAATTTAAAGATGAATTCATTAATGATTAAACTGATCTTTTGCTCCAGGACAGTTAGACAGTACAGATCATTGTACTATTAATGATGGTAGCCAGTGTTAGGTGCAACCTCAAGGGTACACCTGATGCTATAAGGTGAACTTCTCACTTGGAAACTCAGAGATAGTATCTTTTCCTCCTGGAGTCATAGTAAGAAAAACTACTATTCCTTCAGCCAATTGTAGGTTCATTTTAACAACAACAACAAAAACTATTCCAGCTTCTACAATGGATACCAGTAATCTTTCCTCTTTCCTATAAACAGGACAGAACAAGCTTTAGAGCACTGGATAACATGAGAACCAGCCCCAGGATGAGAGGTCTCTGGCCTTGGGTATTTTGCAGCTGTTTCCAGAGTTCTGCTTGATTTCAGATCAGAGAGATTTTGTGATTAATTCCTCCTCTGGTTACACCTATAATCTTTGTGTTGAGGGTGTGACTGACTGTTTCAGTCTTTTATGTTTTCAGGCTCAAGTTTGCAAGGCCGTGTACCAGGGTAGTTGAGAGTCTGATAATTTTCTGCATAATTGCCTTTTTCTAGAAACTTCACAAGGTAGATCCAGGGTTTTGGGGAAGCCTTATGAATTGAGATACCAGGTTTAAGGGGACTTAGGTGAGAGAGAAGAACCATAACATTTACATCTCAAGGACCCTTTGGTCAAAATATCAGACCTTGCTGAATTCTCCAATGCTTTATATCATCTACTGTGTTTTCTCACATGCACAATTTTAACACAAAGAACAAGTCAAATGTACCAAAATATTAAACTGTCACTGGTGGGAACGTCTGAATTCCAGGCTGCCTAAGTTTGCAAATGTACAAGGTGCGGAGCCACTGGAGACCACAACCCTGGCATGAGGGTGTGGACTCCATGAAACAAGAGAGTCCTTCAAATTCAATAACAACAACTTTAAGT
Organism: Actenoides lindsayi; assembly: GCA_025331215.1. Classification (NCBI taxonomy): domain Eukaryota; kingdom Metazoa; phylum Chordata; class Aves; order Coraciiformes; family Alcedinidae; genus Actenoides; species Actenoides lindsayi. The sequence continues at coordinate 14,212 of WTSP01016391.1, read as the reverse complement.
AATCTTTTGTGTTTGTAATGTGGTAGAGCCCAAGTTTATCACTGAGCTGCCAGAACATAAATCTGATACAAACTACTTTGGATTAGATAGCACAGCAGAAAGAGCTTTACTAGGATATTGTGACAAGTTTTATGAACTTCTTAAAGAAACAGTACTTGGAAATACCAGCAGTGTTAATAAGTTATTGCTTTGTGGGCTGGAACACTCAGCACTGAGAAGGGAAGAAAGAAAAAAGCTAACAAATTCAGAAAATAGAGCAGTACTTGAAATTTCTATTAAGACATGTTTGGTTTTCAATCAGATTTTTAAGTCAGTTGTACTTAAAAATGAGTCCTGTGACTCCATCTATGGGCTCTCTGTCCCTAGTTTTTACAAATCTGCAGCGTGAGTCCAGTATCACCTCACTGCCCTTTCCTCTGAGGGTCTCTCTCATCTTTAAACATTGTTATGCAAGTACATAAGCACAAAGAGGTAAAGAGAACTAGGAATTTTCCACACATCGACTTCCAGAGACTACCTGCCTCTGCACAGTACTTCCAGGCACAGGGATTGCCCAGTAGCCCCAGAGAGGCACCACCTCCCCACCAGCAGAGAGAGGAGCAGCCAGGCAGGTGCTTTCAGCTGCTCTGGTGCGGCTCTGCTTGGAGCTCTGTCCAGCCCTGGGCTCCACTCTAGCCTGCTTCAGTTACTAACCAGTTTCTCTGGTTTTCAGGAAGTCGTACATCAGCCAGTACCAGCCCACATGGTTTGAAACAACCTTTCCCATTTGCTGCCTTGGCCCCCTTGCCCTCTCCCAGCAGCTCTGCCAGAGGAGCTGCTCAGTGCGGGATGGTTGCCCTGCCCTCCAGTTCTCACTGTGTGAGGGCTGCTCACTCTCGACAGCCATTCCTTCGAAGATTTTGCTCTCTCCTACAGGGATTTACTCCATAAACTGCACTCCCCCTCTGCACAAATGCCTCAGGTGCCACCTTTCCAAACCTCTCAGCTCCCCCTCTGATGCCCAAGGCATGTACGTGCCCCCAGGCAGGCTGTGTATTGGTTGCTGTGATCCCAACATTCTCCTCTCCAGGAATCCCTCCTTCTTGCCTACAAGAGCATTTTAATGCCCCACTTACCTCCTTTCCCTGAGCAAACAGGTCCTCTAAAGGTCACTGTCAGGGCTTCTGTGCACACCTCCACTACTGCTGTAGCAGGGTACCCTCAACTCCCTCATATCAGGGTCGTTGTGTGTCCCCCATCCTTTTTCCTTCTCACCAGATCTTCATTCTCCTCCAGTTCTGCAGAGGTTGCCTACAGGCAATCTGTGTTTATCTGACAACAGATCTTTCAGTGTGCTCCCATGATAACTTTTCTAGAGTGATAGACAGAGATGAGATAAAGGTATTGGTATGCGAGTGCTATCACTCAGTTGCTTCATTTACAAATGCAGCGATATCAAAATTACTGCTGGTCCCCTATTTTCCCTTTTTTTGATTGCCTGGTATATTCACGAATTAGTGGTGTTTTCTCTCCCCATAACAATAGGAAGTCTTGGAAATTTTTGAAACTGATCACATGGAGCATTTAAAAGTTGTCTCGTTCCACAAAGACAGAGGGAAAGGATGGCCAACGAGCACGCAGCCTTAGGAGTTTAACTTTAAATGTCAGGAAAAGAAAAGGGAACCTTTCAGTCATTCCAGCCTTGAATTGAACGAACCCCAGTGGGCTAATCTTCAGCTGGTCTTGGGATGAAGGGGGTTTATGTGAAGTTTCCTTGCTGACATCCCAAGTGACTTCCAAATCTCAGGATAAAAGGAAAGGTGGATTTGATGGTTTGCATTATTACCAACCTCCAGACTGAAATATGGTACTACACTGGAAAATTACTCTCAACAAAAAAGAGAAATTGTTTTGCATCTATTAAACTCCAGTGACTCTGAAGAACCCCTTTCCAATTCTTCAATATAAATATGTCTCCAGTTTTCAGAACATAGAGAGGATTCTGAGAAATCAAGCTGGGTTTCCATACACCCACCAAGCCAGAAGGTGCCATTTCCATGTAGCAGCTTTGTAAATATGATTAAAGCCTGAAGCACAATGCTCGGCTCCATGGGACATATCAGACTCACACACTGCCTTTTCAACTCTCTGCTTTTTCTAAATCATGTACATTATGAGTGAATAGGAAGAAAACGTGTAAACAAGAACAGAAAAGGTTGTTGTGAGTTCATTAATTCTGATCACTTAATAAGCTGTAAATTGAAGTGCATGAATTCCATTCTCTCGAACACCAGGATAAATTTGAAGAATCTCTATTGACTTAATTTACACTGATATGCATTAGAATAGTTTCTGGCACATTCAGAATCAAAATAATTATTACAGCAACATTGGAGACCAGAAGGCACCTAGTTCACAGTTAGCTAACTGAGGGCCAGACTTACACAAGTAGAGAATTCATCACATTAAAAAAGAATTAAGAAATTTTTTTTTTTTTTTTTTTTAAGGCTGTGCAGAGGCACAGCAAAGGGGCCCACAAAATTTAGGGCTGCAGGGCTGACCTTCAGAAGCAGGGTGATACTTTGCAATATAGTAAGAGCAGAGCTCTGTGCCAAAGTGTCTACTGTCCTCTGTACTTGCTTCTCACAGAAGAAAAAGATGAACTGTACACAAGGAGGCAGAACTATTTGAGTAGCTTTGTCAGGCAAATATTCAGAATGGTACTGATACATTTTGGAGCTCTTTGCTAACAGGTCCCCTCGGAGGTCATGAGGAATCCAGAAAGATATCTTTCTATGCAAAGGCAAGCGTTGTTTTGGAATTCTCCACTCTGTGGTTAGGATGCTGTCCATAAAATCTTACACTAGCTTTCTTGGAAGATAAACCACTTGGCCCCTTCCAGGGACCAAAAAGAATCTTCATGAACAACTAAAGTTTCTGAGATGACAGAGAAGGGCACCCTGGTGGGGGAAGGAACCGGAGAACTCAAAAAAATTAATAAATTAAAATTAAATCACTGGAGCTGTTCAGTTGCAATACTACAACGTTGCCTGTGTCCTCTGCTGCTGCTGCCGGTTTACCTGCGAGGAAGTCCCAAGAAAGTAGATCTGAAGCGATGCCCTTGAAAGCGGCAGCTCCGCCGGTCCCAACAGCATCCAGCGCCACGTCCAGAGAGCTCCTCCTGCCGGCTGCTCCCTCCGCCCTCCCCGCTCCGGCCAAGGGACCCGGTCGTTCGGTTTGTCTCTTCGGGAAGCTGGAAACGGAGGCAGGCAAAGCTAATGCCACATCTTTCGTATTCGCTGCAGCATTAAATCAGCATGATGCCACAACGTCTCTCGTTCCGCTGTCCACTCGCTCGCTGACGTCTCAGGCAGATGGAGATGCTGGGTCTGACGGCTGCGGTCCACGCCAGGAGCTGGGCAGCCGTGGAGGAGCTTGGGGAGCAAAGGCGAGCAGGGCTGAGGGCGAGGCCGGCAGGGACAGGACCTCAGCGTGCGGGGCCATGGGGCCACAGTGACCAAGAAGAGCAGAGTAAGTCTGGTGACAGCAACCACATTTAGCCAGGAACCCGGTGACTGTCAGACAAGCCCATGGGGATGAGCCAGGTCCGAGGCCAAGCCAGAAAGTCAAGTCAGCAAATCAGGGTCAGGACCAGCAAGGTCCACAGCCAGGCACAGACACCCCCACAGCCTACCCCAGACAAGGACCAAGGAGACGGGCAGTTCTGCGCCATAACTCCCAAGGGAAACGGGGAAAACCCCAGCAGGCTTCTCTTAGCAATTTGGCACACAGCTATTTTCACAGCACTCTGATCCCAGATTACACTCCACCATATCAGGGCAGGCCTCCAACACAGGCACCCAAACCTACAGGACAGGGGGAAGAGGTTGCAGAGTCAGCTGGTGCAGCCAGGGCCCTGACAACATGCTGCCCAGCACAGCCACTGGAGAACATAACTATTTGGAGCACTGACAAAAGAACCTGGGTTCTTTTAACAAACAAACATGCCACAGGGGTTGGCAGTGTGAAAGATCGACAATCTGTACTTCAGCTGTTTCAGGGTCTGGTCAGGAATGACCTTTGCAAGGGACTGTATGTGTGCTTTTGTTTTGCCAGTCTGCTGGGAAACACTTCTGTCTAAGCCAGAGTAAATTTAACTACCACTGGGATGTAATGACAAAGCTCCTCACAGTTTTACATCTAAACCAGAAAAACACAAATGTAAACTAATCCTGGCTTCCCATTAAAAAAAAAAAAAAAGAGAGAGAAAACTCCATTCACACAATGTATTCCTCTGTGACAGTTCAACTGCACAATCCTTTGGTCAAGGTATGTCCCAAAAGAAGAAAGCAAACAAGACATAGTGGCCTCACTGGTGACATCTGCCATCACCCCGCACTGGCAGACCATGCAGGTGCGTGCACCAGCCCACACTCCCAACCCTGCCTGCATGAGGAAGTGAAACATCCTGAGGTGACAGAGCTCAAGTGGCAGGTGAGAACCATCTTCAAAAAAGGAGCTTGTCAAATCAGCAGGGGGAAGACTAACCCTTTGGAAAAGGGTGATCATGATTATCTTATTGAGTTACAACAGGAAAAAATCAAAGGCAGACACAGAGGGGAAGGGAAACAATGTGAGGTGAGCATCCCAGTAGCGTTCCCAGCTGGACTAACACCGACACACTACTTAGATACAGTTAGTCTGCCCTGCAAAGGCTGCGTGGCTACAGCGGAGAGCAATGGTCTTCTGGAAAAAGACCAGCTTTTATCAATATTGATAAAAACCTAGCTCCAGATTCTGTAAGCTATTTGGGAGAAAAGTCACATTTACACGAGGGACCCAGAATTTTGCTGAGGTGGCCAGGGATATATTCTATCTCCTTCTGTATAGAGTACTGAATGTATGCAACTGTTACTAGACGTCGTTCCTCGGCCAAGAGATTGTATTCCTGTACTTTATATTTCTAGTGTGAAATTCTACCAAAACATTTTAAACCAAAGCCGTTCCCTCGGAGCTGCCTCTGACCTTCTTTTCCTCCTCTCTCAGCCAAATCTTCCTGCCAGGATGAATTCAGACCTAATGTCTGCTCCTCCCACCAGGCTTTTGGATATGTGACAATATCCTAGTCACTGGGAGCTGTGCCTGCTGGTGTCCATTGTCTTGTGTCCAGTTTGGGACAGGGCTTTTAAGGAAAAGCCCAGAATGAAATTTATGAAGAGTCCAATGATTTACAGGAATGACCAACCGTGTAGCTCACTTCTGCACGCATTTATGAGCAACTTGTGAGCAATTAATTCACAAGGCTCCAGCATAGGAACAGCTCAAGGCTCAAGAAGAAGCTTCTGAAAGTTTAAAAAACAATAAAATTGAAATGACACACCCATCTCGAAATACTACAGCCCTGTGCATCAGCTAGAGCTGTGGTAGGATACTGGGGGAAGTGCAGGGGGACTGCCTAGCAACCTGCCATGCAGAACCCATTGCTTTCCCTAACAGAGCCCTGATGGGTACTCGAAGGGGGTAACACACTGACCAGAGAGGAGCTGCTGCCTGTGCCCTGTGGAATGCCCCTGTTCCATCAGTTCAGTGATGGGCACAGCATGGATGTGCAGTCTGATCACAGCTGCTGCTGGGTACAGCCAAGCAACTACACCATGACACTGAGGTCCCAATGCGGTGAAAGGAGATGACGCAGGGTCCAGGAAAGGCACTGCTCATAATGGAGTTGCTGAGCAGGGAGCATTGCCCAGGTAAAAGAGGAGTGGTTCTGTGGGACAGGAGATACAGACCATCAGCTGGGTGCAGCAAAGTGCAGCTGATGCAAGGCCCTGGATAATGCAACAATGATGCTCATGGCATTACCAGACAGAAGCAAATTACATGCCTTATTTACAATCAGCCATAATCTGTGGGGACATTATATGCCCGTACCCCATAGTATCATCTGTGTCTCACTTTCATGTCATCTATCCTGCCTGCCCCACATAGTTTACATACATGAAGAAATACACACATCGCTAGAAAGTAAAACTGCCTTCTCGGTTAACATCTCCTGTAAGCACACTGCAAACAGGGTGCAAAAACCTTTGCAGATATCTATCCAGTTCCCACATTAAATCAGTATGTTACATGACAAATGCTTTCCTTTAAAGACCAATTACCTGCTAGGAATTCACAACTAGGCTTGAGCCCTTTGTCTACAAACTCCTAACTTTTCCTCTTCGGCCCCCTGCCCCGCCTTCCATCACTGTTCTGCAATTTGCCAGCCTCCTTTATGTCTCAGTTATGTCTGCACAATGTGAGGCAGGCAGACCCATGTGCCCACAAACAGAAAAGCTCCTCCAGCTCACAATAACTCAGCAGGCTTCTGTGATTCTCAGAGACTGCATTAGTGTGTGCCCATGTCTGCTGTCAAATTACTGCCTGGCTGGACACGGGCTCCATGGCTAACCTCAGCCTTACCCCATACACAAAACTGTCCCTGAGCCCTCAGAAGCATCCATCTTCTCTTGCAGCTCTTCTTACACAAAGTGGTGTAAACCTGGCTGATGTTTCTAGGAAATAAAGAGCACGCTTACCCCTCTGAACACGTTATGATTTTATGTCCTCTTTCTGCACCCTACCAAGAGTGGCCGTGTTCCATATCACGCATTTAAAACACATCAAAACAGATCTGAAGGGTGGACAGTCCTCCTGAGGTTTCTCAAGGAAAACAGAGATAAAAAACATAAAAACCCCAATCCTTCACACATAGCAGAGGCTGAAAATTAGAATCTAAGCCTAAATTCATTTTCCTCTTTAGCACCAGTTCTGGCAGCCCCATGGCTGTTCTGACTACTAGCTGCTTGTCACAGCTGTAACATCACAGGAATGAGGAAAAACCCTGAGCACAGTTACTCCAACCTTAGCTGCCTTCCCCTTACAACCCTCACCCTGCCCTCTCTATCCAAGGCTGTGAAAAGACAGTAATAATAGCAAGCTGTTCTTAGAGCTCCACAAGGGAAACAGTTATTTCCACCTCCTGCCTTATTTTAAATACCTGCACACAGGAAAGCCGGCCTGCACAGATCACACACAACCCCACAATTGAGGCAAGATTATCTCAAGTCATAGATGTTATTGACTGTAATTGCTGTTGTCTGTTTCGACCTTCTCCTCGAGGTGTCTCCACCTCCCATTACAATGTCACAGCAAAAGAAGTTCCCTGGTGGTCTGCAAAGAAGCAAAAGAGCAAATGGCAAGGCAGAACTGACATTGTTTAGATAATATAAAATTGATTCCAAGTCAACAATTCAGAAAAAGTAACATTGTTGGGTAAAAAGTAAACAAGATATTTCCTTGACAGGTGGTGCTACTAACAGCAACATGTTGTATATCTAAAGCACTCTGTACCCCAAATCCTCAAAATGTTTTAGAAAAAGAAATACACTACTATTCTTCAGTGGTTTAGAGGGGAAAGAAAAAAAAAAAAAAGGCGTTCATAGAGCTTTGTCAAAGTAACTTGACCATTTACCACCAGAAGGAAGAATAGAATCCAGGCTTTTTAATCCCTGTTACACAGTTATGTGCATTATTTTAAAGCAGTCCTTGGATTTAGTCATTTTAGTGTAGGTTGAGTAAAAAGGAGCACTAGAGCAGAAAGAAACACGTGTTCTACATCTTAAACCAAGATTTTCCTTGTGGAATGGCAATAAGGATACCCTGCAGCCTTAGCTTTTCTATGTAGCCATAAAGCCTTCATCCTCTTGACTGTGCTGGTAGCCAGGATAACCCCCAATCCATATTCTATGCCCAGTGCATGCTGCAGGAGGCAAAGATAACAAAGGCTGTGACAGAACTCCATCAGGGAAGTCCTTTTGGGCCCCATTTCCATCAGCTCATAAAAGGAACAGCCTGGACCCACATGCTGGGCTCTACTAAGGCTGCTCCCGGCTGCAGCTCTTCATTTGCAAAAGAAATGACCCATTCATTTCTCCCTGACCTCTGCAGACACTTCAGACTGCTGACCTCATCTGCTGCTGGCCCCCACCACTACTGCCAGCCTCCACACACAGGTGACAGGTTGGGAACGTTCAGCCCTCAAAGCATCTCTTTCCTGTCCAGAAAAGCAGAAGGCATGCAAAAAGGAGACACAGGTGAAGGATGTAAATTCAGCTGAGTCAGCTGAAGTTTATAAAGATCCTCGCTTGTGTGTGTGCGTGCCCTCAACACCACAGATCTCCCCTGCAACTACCCATGGCTGCATTCTGCAGCCGCACTTTGCAGCAGCGGGTGGTTGTACAAGCAGGTCCTGAAGAGAAGTGAGTGGGTTGTGACTGGGATGCTCCTGTCTCTGCAGTAGACCTTCAGACTCAGTTTTGTGTTGCTGGCGGAAAGGAGACAACGTTACTTCAGCAGGGGAATCTGTCTGGCTTGCAGTTGCTTGTGCTGCACTCCAGCAAGAGGACACATCTCTTCAGACGTGCTCATCACCCATACTCACCTTGGCATTTGCAGCCTCGTTACCAATAGTATCACAATCCATATTGACTTTTTTTTTCTTAACAGTCCCATTCTAGAGAGAAGACGATGCCATTTCACAGCTAAGGTCACAAAGGTGTTTGGTGCCTGAACTGGGAATTCAGCACTGGTTTTAAGTCCAAGTTCAGAGCCCTGTGCTCACTGGACTAATGTCTAGACAATAACATTTTTCTACTTGGCAGAGAGGTGAGAGATTTCAGGTCTGGAAGAACACTGAGGTCCTCAGATGAAGTCACAGATACACGCAGCACAGACTAACATAATTTTTCAATAAAAGTGGCATAAGAATAAAGCAAACTAGGTCAGTTCTTCCATTGGTCTCCAAAGAACACCCAATTATCAGAATGAACGTAACCATCTTTAATAAGTAAAGCTGTTTTGGAATCAGAACTGTTTGTTCCAAGTACCACACAGACACCAGCTCTTGCTACTGGCAGAAGAGGCCTGTGAATCAGAGCCCGAAGTCTGATGCAAGAGAAACTTGGGCGTCTCAAGCTGCTTTCCCCAGCAGAGAACAACCCTATTAGTTTGAGAAAGTCCCCTGCCTGCTTTCTCTCTGAGTAATTAAGAGTGAAATCCTCCTCTCAGTGACCCCAACGCTCTCAGCCTAGGCTGATTTACACATGAAAGGAACCCTCTGAGGGGCTTTCTCCCTTTCACATTCACAACCAGGCAGGACCTATAAATAAAACCTTTCTGAAAACAGGAGCTTTCAAAAAGGTCTGTGTGTGCGCGCAAGTGTGTATGAGAGAAAGGGAATGGATGTGCGCACTTGAGGTGCGTGTGTGTTTGCATGCATATGTGAAGAGGGGGTGAGGAGACTGCGCGTTCACACACCAGCGCGCACACAAACGAGTGTACCCAGAAAAGCAGCTACATGGATTGTGCACAGGTAGTGGGAGCACTTACAGGAGCGACCGGGCATGTCCAGGCTGGTCTGCAGTCAGCACCGTTTCAGGGGATGGTCACCCAAGCCAGCTGAGTCACTCTAGAGTTATACGGGGAAAAAAAAAAAGAGAGCAGATTTAGACCCAATTGTGCATAGGAGAGTATGCTTGTGATGCACTTTCCCTCTACAAAGCAGTAAAGTACTTGCAGAACAAAACACTAGCGTTTTATATCGCTTGGGATCTAGTGTGGGAGGCAAGAGAGAATCAGGTCTCACAGCGTGTTTTCCTATGGCTTTGACAGAAAGTGAGATTTTTATTTTTTTTAAAAAGGCTACTTCTTCTCAGCTGCCCAGGAGAGAGAAAATAGTGTTGCATTTTCTAGGGCTGTCATTTTTCGAAAGGAATCTTTAGTTTGTTAGAACACAAACCCCCTCAAGGTTTGAAAAAGTAACAATAGGGCTGCTGCCATGAAAATGAAAGTCAGAACACCAAAGGCTGTAACTGCCTTTACAGTCGCTCATAAACACAAAACCGCCCAGGTAAGAACGTGGACTCTCCCTCCCCTGCTGTCCTGCTCACCCATGTGTCTATACAGTCAGGATATTTCCCCTTCCATGAGGCCTGAGGAGGAAGGACCCTCTACCGTGAGCCTGCCCTAACACGAACCGGGTGACACCGAGCTGAGCCAAGCCAGGACAGACCGCAGGGTCCCCGTGCAGCGGGTGCTGCTCCGCGGGGCTTTGCCCCCGTCAGAAGATGCTTTTTAAAGACCTGGCTACAACGGGATAATTTGATAACTGCAAACTATTTTACTCCACTTCTCCTGACCAGCTGAATGATTTGCTTAGTGAAGCTGTTGTCAGTGCTGTGCTAAGGCCGGTAGCTGGGCTGTGACTGGCAGCACTGGAGCCGCACCAGCTATCGGTGGGAGGCTCTGGGGTGCAGGGCAGCAGGGTGCTGCACCCTCGGACTTCATCACTGCTAATCGCAGCTCTTAGGTCTCTCCCCTGCCCGAGTCTTGTGCAAACATTTAGAAAAGAAACAGGCAGAGAAAGCCCCGAAGCGGGAGACAGAAGGAGCGCAAAGCCTCACAGAAGCGCACCAAGCACAAACCATCTCTTCCGCCAGCTCAAACAACTCTTCCCAGCTCCGGGCACCAGGCAGGAGAGCGCGAGCGGGGCTGCAGAGCTCCCCTCCCCCCGTTCCCAGGGTCTTCCCGGGAAGATTTGCATAGCACTTCCAGATCCTTCCCGAGAGAAGGGACAATGGCGCTCCCGATGCCCTCTGCCCCCCTCCCTCGCAAAGCTGATAAAGCCCTGGTGAAGAGGGGAACAAAGGATTTCCAGATGGCAGGATATCGATTCCTGCCGCTCCAGGACTGGCGGGAGGAGATGAAGAACCCCCCAGAAACTCCGTCAAGTTCGAGACGCAGACGCTGTCCCTGCGGCGCGGACCCCGCGTTCGTTAGGACGGTATCCGATGGAGGAAACGGTGCTATTCGGGAGGGGTGAGCAGGTCCCGAAAAGTGGAAAAGGCGCAGGGCTGAGTCCGCGCTCGCAGCCAGCTCGCCCGTGGCCGGGGCTGGCGAGCGGGCGGCGACAGCAGCTTGCCCCCCGGCGGGCCCGGCCGGCACTGCCCCGCCTGCTGCACAGCGCAGCTCGGCAGCGATGTCTGCTGTCAGCCGGGCCCCCTGCTCTCCAGCAGCTCGGAAAAAAATAAGAAAAAGGTGCAAGACGAGTCTTTGGAAAGCAATCTTCGCTTCTGAACTGCAGGGCAACCTCCCCATCTCAACACGCAGAGTTTTAGGGCTGAAGCTTCTCGCCTCCCACGTGTCTGTGCTCCACACACACACACATACCAAAGCTTCATTCTGTGCTACAAATGCTCTTTTCTTTCAGTTTAGAGAGTCAACTCCACCTCTACAGAGCATCGGCTTGCTGCAGTGTTCAAACCGTGCTAAACTGGACAGCAAAGTGTTCCAGTCAGGTGCTGCTGTCTGCTGCACACCCAACAGGAGACATGCTCGGGGCAGCCAAGTCAAATTACAGGAGTTCTGGCCCAACCTCCACCTATCCCACTACCTCACTGAAAACAGCTTTCTCACAGGGACTGGCTGGCAGCACCCGATTATTTCATTTTATTTTATTATCTTCTCCTTTTTCAGAGGTATCTTTGCAGCATTTCTGCACTCAGAAGGCTCCCAGGATGCTGGATCTTTTTGAAAAATACACTTCCTCAAAGAAATTAGGACGGGCATTTGAAGTCCCTTCCGCAAGGCAGTAGGTAGTGCTGGAGGGGCTCCCACGCCACAGGTCAATAACCCAGGCGCAGCTGCTGAGCCAGTGCAGAGTTGTGTCTTCATGCACTGCTATCTTCCCCACACCTTGGTAAAAAACCGTGCTGTCGGGATGTGATGATCACTGACTGCAACCATTACATATTGCACAGTTGGGCATATTTCATAGAATTATAGCAAAACATTCTTCACAGCACTTAAAAAAATATCTATGTTTCTTTAAATACCCGTCTGCCTTATCTCAGTGAGAAGAAATTTTTCACATGGAATCTCTTGTGTGTCTTTTCAGTCACCCCCAATTAATACCATGTTTAACGAAGAGGTGACTCAGACCTATTAGAGTCCTGACACACCTACCACAGATTAACTGCAGCTGTTGGGATGGTGAAGCCTAAGAAAGTCCTATTTTAAATCAGTGTAACTCAGACTGTAATGAAACTGCCACCATACTCTGGTTTTGCTAATCCTTTTTTTTGTTTTCTCTGCTTTGTAAGCATTAGTGTCTGCTAGTTACTTAGAGTTCTTGTTACAAACAGAAGTAGTTTCGCTTATGTAGCCCCTGCTATAAAACCACCATTACTTTCTTTAGGTTACAGAAATTAATCTCGGTTTAATCACTTAAATATTATACCAAATAATTCTCGTATCAACTCCCAAGAAAAGTCACATGCAAATTCCTTTTCAGAAGACAGATATTACCCACCTCAAAACCCTGAATCCAAGAGATGCAGGTGGAGAAAGGCAAAAGCCACCTCCCGTGTGGACAAGAACTTCATGACAGTGTTCCCAGCCTCATCCACTCCAGCAGGTGCGTGCACACGGTGAGCTGCACCCGTGTCAGGTCTGTACAAAATACATCACACCGGTGCAGGCAGAACACTTCCCTAGGTACACACAGCACCACCAGGGAGTAACTTCTCCTTTCACTATGGAAGCAAGGCTGTTCTTAAAACGATTTATTAAATGAAAGAATCTAAGCACAAATTACTGGAAGAGGTAATAATTGCGATTAAAAAAAGATATAATAACAGAGAAAAAGTACTTATTAACAGTTTACACTGCAAAGATACAGTAAACAAACAACTGAGCACGATTCTTACGCAAAAGTATGTTTCACAACAGCCCTCTGTGCCCCAGGCCATCTTGCCATCCTATATGCCACACGGTGAATTTGGACACACGCCCTGCACCCAGTGAAAAACAGAAAAGAAATCACACCCCCCGGGAGCAAACACAGCTCCAACCCAGGACAGAGCTCTTGCACTTCCCTCCAGCTCCTCTTCATCTTTCACAGATGCCCGCTTCATAAACCGCCTCCTTCCACAAGCCAACGTGCTGCATTAGGAAGAAAATACAATCCCTGCTTATCATTCTCTCACAGACCAGACCGTATCACCATCCCTTCCCAAGGGGCCCGTTTCTCTGCTTCCCCACTCTGTTTTAGCCTCTACACCCGCTATGGAAATGTACTCGTTTTACTGTGAGGTTGAGTGCTTGAAAATGTACTTTCCATCTACGTGGCTTCTACCAAAGGTCAACCAGCCACCAGGCTCCAGTAAAGAATTACAATAAAGCAGCATCTAGCTATTTGGAAATGGTGTTTTTCTGGAGATCCTGTGTAAGCCCAAGTGACGTTATTATTCCAGCAGAATCATCCCAGGAATCCACATAATTAAAAACACATCCGTGGTTACACCACCGCTTTTCATTAACATCTTTTTACCGTCATGACTGAAACAGCTTTTACACCCCAAGGATGGGATCGGTCCCTAATGTGAGACAGCCCCATGAGCAAAGGTACCAGCCCTCCTCCGCTGTTGCGGGGGAAGCCCAAACACCGCTGTGCCACCGCTTCACGGCCAGAAGCTCTGACGGGACGCCAGGGCTGCCTCCCAGGCCCCCTGCGGACACCCCCGGGACACGTTCCTGCCCAGCTCCCTCTGCGTGCGAGGTCACCCATCGCGCTGCTCCCTCCTGCTCTGCAGAGCTGGGTGGCCGCCGATCCACCCAGTACCGGCCCCCAGCACACACCCTGCCAGCCGCCAGCGCCAACGGCTCTAGAGCGGCCCCCCCGCGCTGCCCTCCAGCCCCGCGCTATTCCAGCAGCCCCGGGCAGCCTCACGCTGCCCCCTCAGCCCCCTCCTTTAAGGACACGCCGCCACGTGACGTCACGCGCGGCCCCTCCCCGCCTGTCCCGCCCCCAGCGGCGGCGCGTGCGCAGCCGCGCGGCCCGGTCGCGCGGCCGCTCAAGGTCAGGCTGGCGCGAGGGGCCGCGCTGCGCATGCTCGGGCGGCGGCGCGCGCAGCTGCGCCGTGTCCCGTCCCCCCCCGCGTCGGTCGCCGTCAGTTCCGGTTCCGGTTCCGGTGGGCGTTCGCGGACGCGGAGGGGATGGGGACTCTCGGACGGGTCTCCCGGCTGCTGCTCGGCGCCGCCGCCCCGCGCTCCCTGCCGGGGCGGAACATGTCGGCCGCGGCCCACGAGGGCGGCGGAGGTACAGCGGGGCTGTGCGGGGCGGGGGCGGGGGCGG
>WTSP01016390.1:0-20091 GCA_025331215.1 Actenoides lindsayi | reverse complement strand
TGAATTTTTCCAGACATTTTTTTCATATTTCCCATCTGTTTGATATTTCCACTTTTATGAAGATGAGTAAAGTCAATATATGTGCTACAGTAGATATGCATACTATAGACATGTAGATACAGTAGATATGCATTGAAGTGCTGCTGTGGGCTGTCCTTCATACTCATTTAAATGTTAGATCCCCTTTATACTGCTGATCTTACTGGTCTTTTCTGTGTGTGCTGTATGCAAACATCAATACTTCTGCAGGTAACATCAGGCTCTCCTTCATTTCAAGGAGGTAAAAGCGATGTTGTTTCGGAGGGAAATCTAGACGTGCTTTCATCTTGTGACAATGATACTTTGTACTCCTACTATGCAGTGTAATTTAGTCTTCTGGTTTCTTTTCTGAAAAAATATAAGTTCCTCAATTTATTCCAGGCAGATGAAAGCCAGCTCCTAACTGGAAGCCACTTCTGAGCCCAGGCAGGTTGTGTTCCCGTGTTGACAAACACCAGTGTAGGCACACACAGAGAAAAATTTTATTTCTGCAAGAGGGACCATAGTATTAGCTACCTTCATTAAAGTGTCTACAAGCAGAATATTAAATGCCTGATAGTCTAGGGCTATTTACTACGAAGTTATAAAATCTTTGCATACCGAGAATCTACCTGCAGAAAGAGTAGTTCAATTTAAGGCAACAACATTAAGGTTAATATTATTGAGAAATTTTCAAGTAGGAATCATAAACTCAACATTTTGAAACGTTCCTCAGTATGCTTTCAAATTCAGATGTACAGCTGACAGTGTCTTCAGTGACAGACAAAAGCAGTGAATTAGGGATTACATTAATGCCTGATTACTGCTTTTGTGAGTAGGGTGATACTTCTGTGTAATTTTGGCATTTGCTATGCGAATACATTGTTCTTTTATAATTGTGCCTGTCTGGTTGCTCACTATCATAATAGTAAAACAATTTTGTATTTGCAAGTTATACCCTCATGTTGAATGTGAAAGCTTATCATTTTCTGACAGATACTGCATAGTGAAATGTTTGAATTTCATCTGCTAAATGCAAATGCAATAACCAGTTAATCATGCAGCAGGAAAATAACGTGTTTGTTTATTTTCAGATGTCACTCCTCCACAAGCTGCTGGATACTTGGAAGTTACAGATCTTAACTCAAAGAAAATCAAATACATTGCTATTCCTGAGTAAGTGATTTTATTGATTAGAACAGCTTCTGTCTTTCAGGAAGAGCAAAGAGAATGTAGTGCGCATTATTACTTTAGGATAAGCAAATATTTCTTCTGATGTGGAAAGTAAGAATAATTCATACCTGGTGTGTAAAATTCTGCAGCTGTTGTGCCAGGGGAGCTGCCTTGCTAGACTTGGTATTTACAAGCAGAGAAGGATTGGTAGGTGATGTGGTGCTCAGAAGCCATCTTGGCCTTAGTGACCATGAAATTAAGAGTTCTTGATCCTTGGCCAAGTAAGGAGGAGGGGCAGCAAAACTATTACCATGGACTTCTGACGGGCACACTTCAACCTGTTTAGATCACTGGTTGAGAAAGTCCCTTGGGGTACAGTCCTAGAGAGCAAAGGGGTCCAGGAAGGCTGGACTCTTTTCAAGAAGGATCTCTTAAAGGCAGAGGAGCAGCTGTCCCCATGTGTTGTAAGACAAACTGGTGGGGAAAACGACTGACCTGTCTGAACAGGGAGCTTTTGCTGGGACTTAGGAGAAAGGGGAGAGTTTACCACCTTCGGAAGAAGGGGCAGGCTACTCAGGAAGAGTATAGGGATTTAGGTAGGTCATGTAGAAAGAATATTAGGGGAACAAAAGCTCAGCTAGAACTCAGCCTGGCCACCTCTGCGAGAGATAATAAAAAACATTTTTACAAATATATTAACAACAAAAAAAAAGAGACAGGGAGAATCTCCATCCTTTATTGGATGCGAGGAGGAACATTGTTACCAAGGATGAGGAAGAGGCTGAGGTACTTAATGCCTTCTTTGCCTCAGTCTTTAACAGTCAGTCCAGTTATCCTCAAGGTATTCAGTCCTCTGAGCTGGAAGATAGGGATGGAGGATCAGAATAATCCTCTCATAATCTAGGAAACAGCAGTGAATGACCTGCTAAGACACCTGGACACACATAAGTCTATGGGGCCAGATATGATCCACCCGAGAGTGCTGAGGGAGGTGGTGGAAAAACTTGCCAAGCCTCCCTCCATCATTTATCAGCGATCCTGGTTAATAAGGGAGGTCTCGGATGACTGGAGACTTGCCAATGTGACATCCATCTACAAGAAGGGCAGGAAGGAGGATCCAGGGTACTACAGGCCTGTCAGCCTGACCTTGGTACCGGGAAAGATTATGGAACAGTTCATCTTGGGGGTGATCACAAGGCAAGTGCAGGACAACAGGGGGGTCAGGCCCAGCCAACATGGGTTCATGAAGGGCAAGTCCTGTTTAACCAACCTGATCTCCTTCTGTGATCAGGTGACCCACCTAGTAGATGGGGAAAAGCTGTGGATGTTGTCTACATGGACTTCAGTAAGGCATTTGACACCATTTCCCACAGCATTTTGCTGGAGAAGCTGGCAGCTCATGGTTTAGACAGATGGACTCTTCGTTGGGTTAAAAACTGGCTGGATGGCTGAGCTCAGAGAGTTGTGGTGAATGGGGTTAAATCCAGTTGGTGACCGGTCACAAGCGGAGTCCCTCAGGGCTCAGTTTTGGGACCAGTCTTATTTAATATCTTTATCAATGTCCTGGGTAAGGGGATAGAATGCACCATCAGTAAACTTGCAGATGACACGAAATTAAGTGGGAGTGTCAGATCTGCTTGAGGGTAGGAAGGCTCTGCAGAGGGATTTGGACAGGCTGGAGTGGTGGGCTGAGGTCAATTGTATGAGGTTTAACAAGGCCGAATGCCAGGTCCTGCACTTCAGTCACAACAACCCCAGGCAATGCTACAGGCTTGGAGAAGAGTGGCTGGAAAGTTGCTTGGAGGAAAAGGACCTGGGGGTGTTGATTGACAGCCAACTGAACATGAGACAGCAGTGTGCCCAGGTGGCCAAGAAGGTCAATGGCATCCTGGCCTGGATCAAAAATGGTGTGACCAGCAGGAGTAGGGAGGTGATCGTGCCCCTGTACTCAGCACTCGTGAGACAGCACCTTGAGTACTGTGTCCAGTTTTGGACACCATACTATAAGAAGGACATTGAAGTGCTGGAGTGGGTCCAGAGAACAGCTATGAGGCTAATGAGAGGTCTGGAAAACATATATTATGAAGAGCAGCTGAGGGAGCTGGGGTTGTTTAGTCTGGAGGAGACTGAGAGGAGATCTTACTGCTCTCTACATCTATCTAAAAGGAGGTTGTATGAGGCTGGTGTCAGTCTCTTCTCCCAAACTACTAATGATAGGATAAAAAAATGACCTCAAGTTGCATCAGGGGAGGTTTAGATTGGCTATTAGAAAGAAATTCTTTACTGAGAGAATGGTTGGGCAATGGAATAGGCTGCCCAGGGAGGTGGTGGAGTCACCATCCCTGGTGGTGTTTAAAAAATGAGTAGATGTATCACTTGAGGCGATGGTCTAGTGGTAAGGGAGATGTTGGGGTGAAGGTTGGACTTGATGATCCTAGAGGTCCTTTCCAACCATAATAATTCTATGAGTCTATGAGACTATGTTTTTTTTAAACATTTTTTATCTGTTTAAGAGGTGATACCAATGAAAATGTGCCGAGCAATTATTAAATGCGAAAGGTAGCTTTATCTTCTGATTTTCATTCCCTTTGCTCTTTCCCCCTTCTCACCCACTTTATCCTCTACCCTCTTTCGTTTTGTTTATCTATCTTTTTTTCCTTTTTCTCTAACAAAGACTAACAAATAGTGTAACAAGGAGAGGCAGAATGATCCAATCCTAGGTGTTAGGAAACCAGAAATCATGTTCTGGTCCAGTATAAAGTTCATCTTGAAAATAACTTGAGCTTCTCTACGTTTCGCTTCTCTCTTTGGAAACTGTAACTTTCCTCAACAAATATCTTGCATGATATACAAGTTTCTTGTACGATACATTAAAATAGCCCGAGCACGTTGCCTTTGTTTGGTTTTGATCTCTATCTCTCACCACTGTAGAGCATACTTGCAGATTTTTTATGATCTCAACATGTATCTTAGTTAGAAATAATCATTTTCTGCTTCACTAATAATAAAAGTTATTGTTTTAAATATCAGTCTCTCAACTTGGCATGGTTAAATAGCATATGTATGAAATCCACACATCAGGAATTTTATCATTTTTTTCTTTTACTTCTACCCATTTAATGTTAGTTTTGACAATACGAATTGCTTCTCGTTTAAATTAGTTCTGCTTCATTAACAACTGTGGAATTTTTGAATTAATAGAAAAATAATTTTGGACTGCTTTTCATTTTATAATTGATCCATTGGCCTACGTGTTACACAGTCATTCACAAATGTAAGGCATTAAAATAGGAGGGAATCACACTTTATTTTGCGCTGGAATTTTATAAGAAATTACAAAAATTACAAAGCCAAACTTCAACATCATGACCCTTAAGCTAGCATGTGGCTTTAAGCTACTTATGGCAAATCTGAGAAGTACAGATTTAAAAATGTCCTCAATTAAGAACAGATAATAAAGTGACTTTCATATACATGAATAATTCTATGCTAAAATCTAACAAGCTTTCTTCCTTCTGGCGTGATTAGCCCATTAAAATGCTGAGAAGACTCTTCAGTTGAATTAGTACATGGCAATTTCAGTCATAGGTGGACACATGTATGTTGCTGCTTCTTTTATCTTTGAAAATTATTAACTGTAGCATTAGTGCAAGTTGCCAAGTTGTTATTCATGTCATTAACAGTACTGGAAAAAATGCAAAGACTCTTTCCTACTTCATCTACATTCCCCTTTCATACTATGTAACTACTAGGCCCTCTTTTTCAGCAGTAAATTTTTGTCTGCAGTTTGACTGTTTAAAATAGTGCTAAGATTCTCTGGTGCATAAAGCTGTGCCATCTTTAAGTGAGTGTAGAATCTTCATTTTTTATTTAAGCACTAGAGCACATCTTTTATTAAAGCACCACCACTTTAAGTTGATGGAAAGGCTGTTTTCCTCAGTGCCCAGGTCATGTTCTCTCCTATTTCTTTTGTAGTTTTAGTTTTTTATTTAACAAGTTCTTAAATTTTTTATATTCTTTACAGTTTTTTTTGTGAAGACTGAATATTTCCAGATCGATGAGATAGAGCAGTGGGTTAGGCAACTCATTCCCTTTCAGCCTGATTCTTTTATACTGCTTTTTAGATTGACAAGAATATTTTGGTCATACCCAGTTTCCAGAGGTGGAATGTTTCAGAAAAAATACTGGATCTGCAGGGCTTAGTTATAGTCCTTCATGGAACGAGAATGTCATGTCATGTCATGTCATGTCATGTCATGTCATGTCATGTCATGGTCACCTTAAATACAGAAATACTCATTCTCTTTTTGATTTGAGCTTCAAGAAAAATCACATTAATTTTTGTTTTTCAGATCACAGTCTCTCTCTCCATATACATCTTGGCTCTCTAAGATCTCAGACGCCGATGCCCTGTTGGCACCACTGGGCAAAGTAGGTTTGGTTACTGTGGACATGGGAGGCGGTGTGAGGCTTTGGGAAACCGGGCTGGACAGCCTGCAGCGGTCACTGCGGGACTGGAGGAACATGATTGGACAAGAAGATGGTCGTCCTGTGCAGGTAGGAGTTCACAAAGCTGAAGTGAAAGACATAGAACAGAATGAGTTGCAAATGAGTTTTCAGCTGGAAGAGGGGTTGAGGAAGAGCTGTTTTGAAAAACCCTGTGAAGTAGAAACATGCCTGCGAGAAAAATTGAATAGACATCTTCACCGAAAAAAAGACACAATAACTTCATTGAAAAGCTTATTTGTGACCCCTGTCATTATGGTTACTTTGTCTTCCAGTGCTTGTGTTTTTGCCAAATTCCAATACATTTAAATGCAAATAATTTCTTTATCTTCTGCTGATTTTTAACTACAACTTTCAGAATGTGGAATAATTACATTAATTTTTTAAGGAAAGAATATACTTTCCCAGAGTTCAAATACTTGGAAAAACTTACTGTGTTTGTACTTCAGAAAAGAAACTTGAAACCTTGGTGGAAGATGAATTGAGTTCACGGTAGAGCCTTTGACTAATTTTGAAATTTCTCCCAGCTGAGCTGGGAGACCCTTACAAGGGACTCCATACAGCCATGTTTTCATGTGGAATGTTTAGGTAGATGTTGAAAATAGACAGCATATACATGTATGTTCTACGTGTGTTTGTGTCCATGTGTGTATGTACACACAAGTGTTAATGTACTGGCTACTACATATGATCATCAGCATTGTGACACAGAGGCGAAAGTTTAGGACTGTTTAATTGGATCTTTGATTTTTGTTAGTGATTGGAGAAGGTATCAATTTGAGGAACTAAAGTGTGCTTTAGGAGGACCTCTTCACTTTTGATTAGGAAGATCCTGTCTCTACCATTGCAATTATTTCTGTTTCATGAATTTCTATAACCACTTTCACAATATATTAGAATGGGAAAGCAAGATGAGTCTTTTCTAAATTAGATCTCTCTATATTTTTGTTTACAAGATATCCAAGTATCTCAAGTGTAAATGAGATTTATTAGGCCAAAACCACAGCTCTTCTTTCACTTTCTTTTCCCTCTCTGAGCTCCCTTTCTGCAGTTACAGGAACTTGTGCAAGAATTGATGTGTTCTTGTTACTGGACCTCAGCAAATGCTTTTTATAAGTTATGAGAAAAGGAAACTGTTGCCCAGTAGCATGTTTCTGTGCTTGCTTGTTGCTGTACCAGTGCCATTTTTATTACCAATGCAGTAGCACTAGCACCATCTTATGGTCAGTTGTAGTCGGTTTACACCACCCCAATTTCATCTACTGATCAAGTTGACTAGTAGAAATTAAGAGAGCCAAGAGGGACGGTTAGAGTTTTACTTGTTTTAATACTTGTTTTTCTATCTTCCTTTCTTTTTTTTTTTTTTTTTTTTTTTCCTGGTAACTTGTAATTTTATTCAACAGTATTACTGTCCTGTCAATCATAATCAACTAAATATTGGAGAATACTGGCTTGGAAAGTATATATTGTCAGAAAATTTTAAGTAATTTAACTAGTAATGTCAAGTAACCATTTTTTAAAAAGGCTAAGAAGTTTTCCCACAGTCACAAAGCGACTTTTAAGACTTGTAGAATTTCTTACTCCTGAAACTCTGCCTCTCTATTTAGTAGGCACATTCCAGAGTACAGTCTTCTCAGAGTATCTTTCTTCTTTCCTCTGTCAACACAGGGTATATAGCTCAGGTCAGTGGTTTGTCAGAACTCAAAACAGTATACTCTTTGATTTGAGCTAAAGAATTGAAAGAAAGCCTCCTATGTGGTTTTCTTCAGACTTGTGTGATTATCACTAACTTCTGTTTCTGTACTTTACACACTTTACTTTAAATGAAAAGATAATGAGACCTAAGAAACTTTCTTTACGAAGGCATTACAGAGCAGTAAGCAATAAATTAAATATTTTATGTATATCTCCAATAAGATAATAGATATGTAGATGCTATGTAAACTCTGTACTTTGCTATTTGGAGACAAAGGCCTTCACCATTCCTACTTAATTTTTCAATGGACATAGACACAAAAGCAGTCCTTTATTAAGACATTGATTTCTGGAAATGGAAGGATCCTATTATCTTGAAAACTTACTCAGGTAGATTCCCTGTTTAAGGTAAGCATAGCAAGAACTCAAGTTTCCTGTTCTAGAGACAATTACTTTGCTAAGAAATCTGCAGCTAAATATTTCCTGATACTTTTTTTTTGCAGCATTGGAGATATTTTGAGGTCACATAGTGATCTGTTCATTGAAGTGTATGAAAATCACTTTGTTTTGTATAATGTTTCACACTCATGTTCATGTTAAGTATCTTGGAATCTAATGAGACGTCTCTAGTTCCCTGAGTAAACCCGTCATTCCTAATCATCTTGTAGCAGAAGCTCACTGAACGAAATCATTAGAGTTCCACATATCACTGGAATTCATTACCCACCCACCCCAATTTCCCCTTTCCTAAAAGCTGCCATTGATGAATCTCTCAAAGCTACTCCAGGCTTAGCAAGGCTTAGTAGCACTTCATTGTGATGTTCTTGGACCAACACAAGACCTGCCTAGATGGTTGGGAACCACTGTTCTGCAAAACCACACAGAAGCTCCCTGGAGCTTCATGACTTTTGAGAGAAAAAAAACCAAACATTAGAGGGCTTTCAATATAATACACATTCAAAGAACTGGAAACAAATCTTCAGCCAGGCTTCAGTTGGAACTGTCATGCTATCATCTAGGGCTGTATTTTGGCTTTCACAAACACATTAGATCTCAGAAACAGGCTGGATGTATATAAGCAATGAAACAGAGGAAAACAAACAGCTGTTCCACTTGTAATCAGTAATTAGACTCCCTTGATATAATGTTGTGGCAGCCTTCAAAATAGTCAACATTTGTTTTGTATTGTTGATATTCTCAACAGAGTTCAAACTGCTGAAGTCTTGAGGCTACAAAAATAGTTTATGGAAATACAGTTTATGTTTACACGAGGTTGCATTTTTATAGGCAGATCAGAAATTTTCTTAATTTATTGAAGTTTTAAACTCAAAATATGACTGCAGTATTCTTAAATGATTAAATTGGAGTGCCAAAACCACAAAATCTAAACAAAATACTGTTTTTTCTAAAGCTATGAACTCTACTTGAAATCCAAAAATTGTTGACCTTTTTTGCTGTTTGGTGTTCCTGAGAACGTGGTCACTTGATTATCAAATATCTGAAAAGGATTTGAAAGGCAATTGTTTTTAAAATTTTGCCCTAAAAGTTTCATGGCAATAGGCAGACATTGATAAGTTTGTGTAACTTTTTGCATCAAAGTGTTGTTGGTAGAAATGAAACAGAAAAACACTGATTACATTCTGACATAGTTAGGCTGTTTGTTTTTAGTAAGTAGTAAGACTAAACAAAGGAAAGATACTGAAAATGTGAATTGGGCACCAGCCTTGCTAACACCAGCTATTTAAAAATAGGTAAAGTACTTGGCATTGATAGCTCAGCTACCAGAATTTTCTTCTGCCTCGGGTGGTAAAATTACACCTATTCTCACCCATGAGCAAGTGCATGCACTGTGTCAAACCTGAATAATAAGCCACCTCCATCATCCCAATTCCTTAGTCTCAAGACTAATGGGCAACCCTTACCTTAAAAAATCATGTACATCTTTGTAGGTGGGTCAGTCGAAATTAATTGTACAAGAGAGACACTGACATCTGCTCTTTCTACCCACTGGGTCAACAGCTCAAAACATTTTGATAGCCCATGTCACTGAAGACCATTCACGTAGTGTCTGTCAGTAATAGTCCAGTTACTGGGGGCAGACCTTTATTTGGACAATTCCTTAATATGAAGTCAGTCCCTTCCAGAGACAAGAAGCAGCCTGCAAATGTTCTCTCCCTTTTCCTTCAACACTTTACTTTTTTGGCTTGACCTGATCTGTCTATTTTCTAGCAATAAGCCAAATGAACAGTTAAGTCGTGTTAAGAGTTCACAGCATCGCAAAACTGAAGCTATGGCATCCATCTAGAAAAGCTTATGAATGAGAAAAAAGTCTTTATTTCTCACCAGTGGTTTGAACAACAAATGCACTAAGGACAGTTCTGCAGCAGCGTGTAGAAATTCATGTAGTACTGGCCCAGATTCATTCTACTAGAACAGGTTCTAGAGGTGGAAATCTCAGCACAACTTGGATGTATTTGGGGTGTGTTTCGGGCCTTGGCCCTAAAAGGAGACATGAATGAAATGTGTGTAAGAATAGAGAAGGCTTTAGATTAAAGTTCTGGGAGATTTCATTCAAAATCATCTGCCCTGGAGAACTGACTGAGAGAAGAGTTTTCTATCAAAAAGGAATGCTTTTATTTTCTGTTGCGATTCCTTTTCCCAGCAGCGCTAGAGGCACGTTCTTTTGGTTTCTGCTGTGACTAGTTAAAGTTTCACTGATACAGTGTTTCCACAAAGCATGAATCATTGCAACTAGATAAGTGGAGAAGTGAAAAAAAAAATTACTTCATCCATCCATAACCATTTCCCTTCAGACATCCCCCAAACATTTAAATATGTAATTATTGCAACATCTGGAGCCAGTAAGTATTACCATTGCTTTCCAGAGGAAGGAACTGAGACATAAAGAAGGCAGGTCCCTTGTTCAAATTCACACTGTATGTCTGTCTACACTGCAGTGTCAGAGGTGGGATAAATGCAGTGTAGACCCGTAAGAATATATAAACATATATTTGTACCTGTGTTGTCAAGCTGAGTAGCTCGAACATCCTTGAATGCTGCAAGCAGTATGAACGTACCTTAAATTGAGCAAAAATTCCATATAAATACAGTGCATCCTGTATTTATACACTAAGAAAACAATAGATTGTTAACAATGTTAACTATATTTAGTTATTAGATATTAGATTATTATTAGATAGCTCGAGGTTGAAACATGCTCAGCTGAGGTGAGTACAGACCTATTTGGCAAAATTCAAGAAATGCAATAAACAGATACATTATTTCTCTCTGTTTTAACAGACTGTCTTCATGGTCTTATAGCGTGCTCAAAAAATGGTAACAGAGCACAAATTATTCATGTCCTGTGGACAGCTAGAAGACATGAACATATGGTTTGTGTCAGTAAGGTATAAAAGCAATGTATACGTGTTCATCACCAGGAGCTAAAAAAACCACTAAGGGTGTTTTGTTTGTGTCTTAACTTCTCAAATTGTCCATGATGCAAGGTCTTTTTGCTAAAAATAGCATTTTGATTACTTTAGCAGCACTCAGTAGTAGTTCCCAACATTCAGACTTTTTTCTGCAATTCAGACTTTCTTCTGCAATCCATCAGTTAACGTTTAGATCTGATGAGGGCAACAACAAATGCTAAGTAACTCTTATAACATAGAATCATAGAATCGTAGGGGTTGGAAGGGACCTCTGAAGGTCCAACCCCCCTTCTGGTGCAGGATCACCTAGGGCAGGCCACACAGGAACAGATCCAGATGAGTCTTCAAAGTCTCTAGAGATGGACACTCCACAACCTCTCTGGGCAGCAAAGATCTATTATTAGAAGTATATTTAAAACGTGTTCCTGTCCTACCCAGACTTCAGATAAAGCGTGTGTTGAACTGGAGTCAGAAATTTAGTACATTTTTAAAGTAATCGCAAAAATTTCAGATTGTTGAAGGTAGAAGAAACACAGTCATGTTAAATTGGGGGGGGGAAGTTACATATGTAGTATGTATCTATTCACACACATACAGATTTATGTATGTGCACACACGCATACACACAGAAGTTCAGTTTTGTTTTTCCCAGATGTTATACCTGGACATTGACTCTCTTGAATCAGACTTATGTCAGTAGGACGTTGTAACTTTGCAGGTAGCTAATCCCTCTGAGGCTGCAATTCGTAATAAACCAGAGCTGGAAATGGATTTAGAGGCAGAGATCTTGTAGCAATTTAGGGAAAAGATCTCAGGATCCCTGTGTTTCATATATACTTAGGTGGGAGAAATGCAACAATATTTCTCCCCCTTTTTGTCAGGTCCTTGTCTGTAGCCAGCCAGCTAACAGACCTGTTGGCAGAAGTCCTGCCCCTTGTCTTGCTTTTGCACCCAAGGTGTTAGTTTGGCTGTTGTGTGTCTGCTACAGAGCTAGAGTATAGCTGAGGCATCTACCTGTACTCAGAAAATGAGAAATGTTCTCTGGATGTATTCACAGCCTCCTTTTTCCCAGACACATTTTCATCTCTTAGAAAGTAGAGGGATGGACACAGTTGGGCTGGCCTTCAGTTGCAACAGCGAGAGGTTCAGAGCAATCGTCATGAAATACATGGAGATCATCAGGAATGCAGGATGATACGGTACACAGAATATTGTCTAGTAAAATCTACAGAGGACTTTGAAAAAAAAGTTAAAATTAAAATTTCATGGTTATTAACAGTCTTTGCAATTTGAATTCTCCATTGTATGACCAGAACAAGTAAAAGGCAAGGGCACTGTAGTTAATAGGTAGTAGTGCTTTTAATCCTGAATTAATTATAGTTGATTTTTTGGAAGGACTCTTAGATTTGTTTCTTTCATTCCCTTATAGTGCTGTTACAGAACAAAAGAAATGTTGTGTAGCTGCCTTTGAGTTTTCATAATATGATATAGGTGCTTTACTTAGAGGATTTGGGGAATTACCTGTATAGTCATTGTGGTAATAAGACATTAAGAATAAAAAGATTGCTCTCATTTATATTAAATGAACATCTCTGTTTTCATTTACAGCAGTCATGCCTTGATTTATTAGTAGCTAAACCCTTTGGAAATATGCTTCAAGTTCGACTAACTCACATCTTATTAAAATCTTAGCTTGTTTACAAAGGGACAGCTTTTCATTCTTACAATTTTTCACTGAAACCTGCGCTCACTAAACACCACACAGCCTTCCATGAGCCTTAGTGGGGTATCAGGAGATAAACATATACATCCCAGAGAAGGATAGACATGGTCAACTGTACCCTTTACCCTGCTTCTTTTCAAGACTGTATTAGATCCAAATAGACAGCAGTTATTTGGTACTTCATAAATAAGGCTTAGTTTTTACAAACAAAAGCAGTTCAATTTCTTTGCTTTAAATATTTTCATGTACTTGCACACAAGCAGCTCAGGCAGGTTGCTGTGGCTGTGCTTGGACATACAGAAGAGTAACAGCAAGGAGAAAGAGTAGGGTCCACCTCCAAACCTGTAGGCACTTCAGTGTCTGCTTCTGAGCTAAATGTGTGAGCTCCCATTGTAACCGAGAAAGCCTGAAGAGCTCACCTTGAAGGAGACACTGTATGGCTCTTCAGACACTAGTGTGGTGGCATCTCAAACGCCTGACTTTCCTGGCAGATCCCTACGTTTAGCTGTCTGCAGTCCGGATCCAAATCCCGTCCTCAGTGTGCAAGGCAATATTTAGAGATTTAAGGTAATGGATTCCTAGAAATGGAAGGAAATTTCCTTTATGTGTCTTTCTGTTACTTGGGCTGAGACCAGAAAACCTATAGCTGTTTGATTTTCTGCCATCTTGGGGTGATAATCATCTTGCTCCCTTCCTTGAATAGTCTCATTTATTCTATTTGTATTCCACTCAACTAATCATGCAGACCTCCACATGAATAATTCACCCTTTAAGTGAATTCTTTTTTAGTTTGTTTGTTTGTTTTATTGAAGGCATTCTTTTTTTTTTCTTTTGGTTATCTGAAGCTGCAGGTTGTAACTGAAAGTTTAGGGTAATGCAAGTTCATCTGATGAAATATATTTTTAGGTTGAATGTTCATCTGAAGAATAATTGATTCGGGAGTTTCATTGATCCCAACTTGTTTATACCAGTCAGGATCTATTTTGATTTTTAACTTCTTCTTGTTCTTGTTCGTTTTTAAAAGTGAAATTTTACTTGATAACATTTTAACAAAAATCCAGCCTTTTCCTGATGTTAAGACTGAACTGGGCAAAGCTGCAGTTCTTGATTTGGGATAAAAGCATTACCTTTGGCTAGTCCTCTCCACCACCACCCCCGGTTCTGTATTTGCTACTTCAGACCAAGTGGTTTTTCTGACCACATGAGGGCATGGGTGAGCTGCTAACAGTGGTTTTGCTCATCTCTTCAAATACTGTCAGTGCAAACCCTTTCAATTATGAAAAAATGTACGCAGGAGAGAGTTCTTGTGAGTGTGGAATCACCATATGATGGCATTCTGCAGCTCTGCACGGGATCCTGAAAAACTTGAAATACTGCAGATTACAGAGTTGTCTGGTCAGTAAGTGGATTACAAGGTATAGTTTGATAGTGTTTGCAGTTCTGAGATCCATCAGCCCCAAATACACAGTTTAGGTCTGTGAGTTTTTCCTTTACAGCATGACTCGTTTTAGCCAAGTGAGGGGTAGCAGACTTACACCACCCCTTGAAGCAATGCATCTGAGTATTGCGAAGAGTAAGACTAGAAAGCCACAATCCCACAGAGCTTGAGAAATTCACATCTCCTAAAGTCTCTACTGGGTAAAGCAACTCAGATAAAGGTCACTGGTTCTCTGTCAGATACTTTTTCTCATATAAATATCCTCAGCTGAAATGAGGTCCTTGCTGGAAGCACTATACAAACATGCCTAAAACACATTCCCTTTCCTAAAGATCTTCCAGTCTAATTAGAACAGACAGACAGAGAGCAGGAGTGGATATAACTTTCTGTTAGAGCAGACTGATCCGGCGCAAAGTTCCTCTTGCTTCCTCAGACCTTCCTGTGAAAGCCCACCGTTCTCATGGGAGAAAATATAATAACCCCAATACACCGTCTTGCAGATCTCAACAAGTCTGCAGCAGTGCACATGGCTGTCAAAGGCTGGAGCTCCTACCACCAGTGAAATCCTGCTGTCCCAGTGAGGCAAATACACGCTTACAATTCTGCCCTTATGAAAGTTGCTCCCGGATTAGTGAATGGACAAATGCAGTGAAAATTTAAACCAACTGATCTGTTACAGTTGTGCTAAAGTTTGGAGGCTTTCCTTTAGAAAACTAAACAACGTAGTTGACCCTTAATAACTTATGTCTCTGCTGCTTAAGAACAGATGTGATGAGGTCCTGTGTCTGTAGAAGAAAAAGGCTTTTCTGCTTCTACATGTAATTTTTTTCAACTTTTTTTTGACCATGCAATGTCCCTGCAGTTTTCTGTCCAGAATATGCCAAATTATTGTAATGCGTTTGCTTATCTTTATAGCTGTTAATTATTCAGCGTATTCCAGAAGCGAACCAAATTCAGCGTTTTCCAAGTTCGTTGATGTTAGGAGGTGTGTAGTAGTCATGATAAATAACCAAGCTAGAAATTGTCTGTCAGCTCTGATTATATTTTGTAGTGGATTAGCATACTAAAAAGACAATGCCCTCACATCTTTTAGCTGAAGAGAATCAACTAGGCAATTTTTAGTAATAACAGAGGAAAATGGAATTTGCACAGGTGTTAACACAGCAGAGGGTCTGTTAGAGGGAAGCAAATACATGATATTCTTTCATTATTTCAATCACTTTATCCAGCTTTTAAGCCACAGTGTACCTATTCATGGACAAAAGACTCTAATGCATCTAGTGCTGCCGAGTTTCTGAGTTATTTGTAGAGTGACAGCATTTAGTTCAAAAGAAGATCCACAGCAGCAACAGCTGCATTTTACACAGAGTTCTGGGTTTTGTAACTGGTGTACAAAAACTTAATTTGCAAGCCAGATACTCCTTTTTTTGTGTGTTTCACTTCAAATATCCACCTCTTTCCCCACCCAGATTCACTCTTATTGTTCAAATCTAAAATTCTGCTAAAGCTACGATGCTTTGAAGAGTTTTGCTATTTGAGACACAAGTTGAATGTTTGAATTTTACAGGCTACTTTTAGAGAGACATGTTCACAGGAGTGAGATAATGCATGAAGCTCCATTAGTTCATTTTGAATTCCTGCAGTTTTACAGACAAGATAGAAAATCAAAATTAAACCGAATGAATGAAGAAAAACTATTAAATGTTTTATACTGCAGTGTGACTAATGTTTTTTTCATTTCAGGATACAATTGAAGAAACAATATATTTCATACATGATTATTTCTTATCTAATACTGAATAGTCCTTTCTGTGGCATAATGACTTGTGGGCTCATATTTGTGCTGTTGATGTGAATAGAAATTGTGCTATTAGTTTTTAGCATGTAGAAAAGAGCTGTACATAATACAGGACAAATAAAAGTAATAGAAGCTATTAGACTTTTTTTCCCTATTTTTGCCTTTCTCTTCCTAGTTTGTGTAAGTAGATTATAAAATGTTTTCTTTCTGTCTTTGGTAGAATCAGTTTTATAATAAGATGTAAAACCATCAAGGAACAGGCAGATTAGCTTTTGATTTGCCTGATATGGAGCTTTTATATACTCTTTGAGGAAATAATGTGTATATTCACGCTGCTGATAAAGAATGTGTTGGAGGAAAGGATGTTCCTGTGATTCATTAAATGCAGCCTAGGGTAATACTGAGGTTTTAAGGAGTCAGGGAGGGGTGGAAGAGGAGAGTGTTGGGGGAGGGAGGTAATAAAAGAAAACAAAGATTTTGTTTCAGGGAAAAATCAGTCTTTTACACATCCGCTGAAATACATTCTGCGTTCCATGGAATACATTTCCTAATCCTTTGTGCCACTGTGGGATGTTTAATGTCTTTTTCACCTGGAGAATAATCTTGTTACAGCCAAAGTCAGTCTTCTTTCATAATAATGTAGAGTTGTGATAGAAGATTTTTCACTGGTTTTGATGAAGAAGTTAACATCTCCCAAATCACCTGCAGGATGAAAAGCCAAGATGTTTTCACTTCTTTTTCTGCAGTGATCTTCTAAGACATGCCCATTTTTTGTCCACAGTGCTAATGAAGTAAAGCAAGCTATTTAAGAAAGCTTTGTTATTTTAACTTTACAGCATTGGTAGTGGGTTTATATTCATGTAATCCGTATTTTTCAACAATAATTTAATGTGTTGCACAGAAAATAACACATATTCTTCACTGACTATAGACCACCCTATTTAATATATTGTGTATGAATGAAAAGGCAAAATAGCAGATTAATTCTTTTCTTGAATGTCCCAGGTATGTTAGATGAGAGAAGTATCTTCTAATATGCATCTTTTTAGGGCTCTTTCCTAAAAAGAATAAATGAAGACTGGGATCTTGCCAGCCAAGATCCTGCCTACTTCTGCCTACTTTCCAGGACTAACCATGAAACTAATTAATCTGTTGAATACCTCCTTAATTTACATTAAACTAAGCACCTGAATTAAGTGAATTATATTCTACCTCAAATCTTTTTCCTGTTTTCTTATCATCAACAGTAAGAAACACTCAATAGTGCAGCATTATTACTAATACTAGAATAAGTGCTTGTGAAAATAGTTACTATTTGGGCAATGTAGCTTTTTCTTTTTACAAAGTCTTCCTACATAAATATTCCCTACAACTGTAAACACTGCAGCTGTGACCCTGTTTGCTTTTATTTTGTAAAATGATGTTTTGCCCATTTGTGTGTGTTTATTAAGTTGTGGCATGTGAAATCATGCTGGTTTCAGTTTTAGTAAATGTGTTGTATGTGGAATGCTTCAAAGTATGCTTAAAAGGGCTTAGGAGAAAGCTTGGTTAGTTGCTTGTCACCACACACAACAAAGAAGAATTCCATGTGTTTCTGTTATGAAGATGTAAAATCCTGTAAGGAATGGCCAGCTCTGTTTAAACATACTCAAAAGGATAAGTTTGATTTGGGGAGGTTTAAGGAATGGAAATGTAGTCCATTTTTTAAAGTATAAATTGTATCCCTTCACCCTTGCAGGATATTAGCCTGGAATTCGAGTATTTTTTCTGGTTTTTTTTCCCCACTTTCTATGTTAGTTGTATCTGGACTATTAAAATAAGCATTGTCTTTTGTGTAAGGCTAGATGTGAGTTAGTCCTGGCGGGGCCAGATGTATTAAAATTAAGAGGTGAAAGGCCTGTTCCCCTGTACATGGGGCAGCTCACCCCCATTGGAAACCAGAGTTTCCTTGCCAGTCCTCAGGCAGAAACTTTCTTTTGTTGCTGTGAGCACCCCGAAGGGGCTTTTCTGGCAAACACTCCTGAATGGGAGGCACTGACAGATCCTGCACCCTTTAGGAATTTTAATGAAGTTAACTGAAACAGAATACACAAGTAAGCTGCTGTATTAAAAGACCATCTACTCTCTAGCCAGCTTACTGTGCTGAACAGAAGCCTGTCGTGTAGAGGGTGGGATGACAGGAGTATCTACAACTAAAAATACAATCTACATCAGACTGCATGAAGGAAAAAGTCCTTCTCATTTTACTGGAAGACATCGTTCATTATTTTTTGTATTCAAAGATGGAAATATTTTCAACCTTGTCTGACTTCTGCTTACAGAGTCTAAAAGATATTTTCTAACCTGTAACCGTGAGTTCTTTTTCCTTCAGGAGTTAAGCCTAAGTACCCGTTCTGCCCCTTGATTCAGAGATACAGCTTTTTACAAGATTATGATGGAGACATGGGCATTTAAGGCAGGGAAAGACATTGGTTACATTTCCTGCATGAAACTCTCAGGAATAAAGAGAATTTCAAGTGGGAAGATACAGGAGGAGATGAGATTCCTTCTGTCTTTCCCTGTCTCCACAATAAAGTTAACTCCTGGAATTTTAGTCTTTAGTTTATTATAACAGACTTGAGCAACAAGGAGCTGATGTATGGGCTTAAAATGCATGGGTGAAAAGGTGGAAGTGTCAAAGATCATGAATACTCTGAAATGTGAATAATTGAATAACAGATAAACTGAAATGTCCATTTCAGTGGATTTTGCTAAGTGTCTTTTACTCCTTAAAGTGGATACTATTATAAACATCTTCATAATAGAGGTATTAATGTATATTCAGTCTAGATGTACTTTTAATAGCTCCTTAAAAGCGTCTCATAAAAAGTCAGGCAATTTATTTCTTTTATTGCCATCAGACATATAAATATGACATGCGTAAGACTGGCTATAATTTCTTTTATTATGTACATTTGCTTGGCACAAACAAGTTGTGGACAAACAGCACTTGTCAAGATACAAAATGAACAGTTGTGTTACTTGGGACTGCTCTGAGGTGATGAAACTTCTTTTTAGAGACATTTTTTTCTTCTCAGTTTCATTGCAATGAATGGTTAAGATTACTGGGTGCTAAAATATTGTTAAGCTGGTACAAAATCATCTGAAGCTAAATTTGGTAGTGCTTTTGGTCCATTTTACTCATAGAGCCAGAGAGAGTCATTTGCAATATAGTAGAAGAAAATTAGATCTGAGCTCAAAAGGGAAGTATTGTAATTGTGAAAACAGCTCATATATTAGAATGGAATGCTGATTTTACAGTATTTTTTTACTCAGTACTGCTGAGTACAGCAGCCCTCTCCATAATTTAGACACTTTTGTTTATGGGTTACTGCAAGGTCCTTTCTTCCCATAGTTGTGACTGTTTATTGTAGGGGCAATGTATGGTATGTCTGGGTCAGCTGTGTGATCCTCAACAAATTCAGCTCCTGTCTTATAGTGAGGGATTATAAAAGTATCAAAATATGATGTATGCCAGTGTTTCTTTACTCTCCAGGGTTTAATTTTATTCAGTTAGATGATTCCACATCTGAATCCAATAGAATTCAATCCCACATTCACTTTAGTGGCATGAATGGGGTTCTAGAACATTCTTAAACATGGCTAAGATTTGGTTAGCACACAGTATGAAGTTCCCTTGCCATCGTTTGCCTCACCAGCTGAAGTCTAGACAAAACTACCTACCAGTCCTTGACTCATCTTCAGAATGTCCCCTATTACAAATTGATATGCATTTAATAGCTGTTTGGCATAAATATGACACAGATGTGAAACTCCTGGTTCACTGTGTTGTTGAGTGCATTAAATCATGTAACTGGTTTCTCTGAGCCTCTCTTTCTGTTGTGGTTTCGCCCTGGCTGGATGCCAGGTGCCCACCAAGCCACTCTTATCACTCCCCCCCCTCAGCTGGACCAAGGGGAAGAAAATAAGATGAAGCAAGACAAAGGCAGTTTAATGGAAAACAAAGCGAGTCTTTGTGCACAGAAGGAAAAAAACCCCAAGGATTTATTCTCTACTTCCCAACAGCAGGAGCTGTCTGGCCCTTTCCGGGAAGCAGGTCATTTGCTCTGGTGGACAAGCCAATGTATCCCCCCTGCTCCTCCCCCATTTTCCTAGCTTTTATAGTTCAGCTGACATCATATGGCATGGAATATCCCTTTGGTCAGTTTGGGTCAGCTGTCCTGGTCGTGTCACCTCCCAAGATCTCATCCACCCCATCCCACTGCAGGGGGAATGTTGAAAAACATCCTTGTTGCTGTGCGAGCCCTGC
>WTSP01016389.1:0-12791 GCA_025331215.1 Actenoides lindsayi | reverse complement strand
GGGGGGGGGTTGGGGGGGTCTCGGGGGGTGCGGAGACTTGCCAGGCTCCCGCCTGCCAGCCTCTTGTGCCTGCCCCCTCCCTCACCGCCCGCTTTGTTGCAGGAAGAGATCCAGCAGCTGAAGAGCAAACTCGAGAAGGTGGAGAAGGAGCGTAACGAGCTCCGGCTCAACAGCGACCGCCTGGAGAGCAGGGTAGGTCCTTGCTGGTGCCGGGATGGGGTGCGGTGCCATGCTGGCCTGTCCCAGCCCATCATCCTGTTCCCCCCCACCACCCCCAGATCACAGAGCTGACATCGGAGCTGACAGACGAGCGCAACACCGGCGAGTCGGCCTCCCAGCTGCTGGACGCCGAGACGGCCGAGAGGCTGCGGGCCGAGAAGGAGATGAAGGACCTGCAGGTACAGGCACCTCTCCCTGGCCTCGCAGCATCTCCCGGTCGCCTCCAGTGCTCAGCATGGCCGTGTCCCCTTTCCAGGCCAAGTACGATGCTCTGAAGAAGCAGATGGAGTCGATGGAAATGGAGGTGATGGAGGCTCGGCTAATCCGGGCGGCCGAGCTCAACGGGGAACTTGACGATGATGATTCAGGTGCCGTCCTGCCTCCAGTGCTCGCTGCTGGCACACCCTGGGTGCCCCTTGGGCATGGCACCGTGCCCCCTCCCCACGGTGGCCCCACACCACCCCGTGCAGCCGGCCGGTGACCCCGTTTCCCTGCACAGGCGGCGAATGGCGACTGAAATATGAGCGGGCGGTGCGGGAGATCGACTTCACCAAGAAACGGCTGCAGCAGGAGCTGGAGGACAAGCTGGAGGTGGAGCAGCAGAGCAAGAGGCAGCTGGAGCGAAGGGTGAGTGGGACTCAACCCTGGGGACCCCTTGGTCTGCTCAGCATGGGGATGGGCAAGGGCAAGCAGCCGCTGCCTGCTTGGAGTTGGGGGAGAACATGGAGAGGGCAGAGGGGACGTGGTGGCTTCCCAGAGCCCTCACAGCCCTGCCTGCTCCTGCCCGCAGCTGACAGACCTGCAGGCAGACAGCGAGGAGAGCCAGCGGGCGCTGCAGCAGCTGAAGAAGAAGTGCCAGCGCCTGGCCGCGGAGCTGCAGGACACCAAGCTGCATCTTGAGGGCCAGCAAGGACGGAACCATGACCTGGAGAAGAAGCAGCGGAGGTGGGGACTGTGCGTGCTGGCAGCGGGGGGAGGGTGGCACGGCTTCATCACAGTGCAGTGAGCCTTCTCGCAAAGTGGCATTACCATTTTAGCAGGAATTTGGGCACTTCACCAGCTCCCACTTGGCCGAGGCGTCTCCAGAGCGATGGAGCTGCCTGGGTTAGATGTGTTCATTGCAGGGCAGAACACACCAGTGCCCTCTTGGGGGGCCTGGAGCCAAGTGATCACCCAGCATGGGGTCACATCCCATGGTGAAGGCTGCTGGTGCCCCACAGCTCTGCTCAGTGCTCGCTCTCATCCCATCCCCTCTCCCAGCCCCAAAGTTTGCTAACGTTATTAAGCAGCGGGGACGCTTTCATCTCATTATGGTAATGATCACACACACAAATACAGCGAGAGAATCCAATCTAATTAATTTCAATTTCCGCGGATTGGAGTCTGTGCTAATGCAGCTGTTTATTACCCAGCGCGAGGAAAAATGGGGATTAGCTGCTGAGGTGTTTAACGCAGGTCACAAACTCAAGCGCAGGGTTGTTTTCCAAGCCCCAAAGGCAACGATTTTAGAGCGAATTTGTCTGATCCCATCCCAGGGGCCATGAGAGAGGCTGCTCCAGGCTTTGCGGAGTGCTCCCCACTGGGGAGCTCGTGTCCCCTCTGAGGATGGGACCGATGCCATCTCATGTGGGACTGTGGCACTGGGCTGTGGCTGGGGGAGCCAAGCTGCAGGAGACCGCCCCGTGCCCTGCAGGCCTTCCATGTCTTGCAGCCCCTCCGTGTCCTGCTTGGAGGGTGTGGTGTCATCAGCTACCTCCACGTAGCCAAGACCCCGCCATTACCAATGAAGGTCCCCACCAGCATGTTCCAGCCCCACAGGGTGGTTGCTGGGGTCTGTGCTGCAGTGCCGAGTGAAGGCATCAGGAGGAGTTTCTCCAAGTGGCTCCGTGCCACCAAGCTGGCAATTAAAGGCTCATCAACAGCACAAGTCAAACAAGCACACGCCCTTCCCCGTGCCTGCCACCATGAGATGAGAGCGTTCAGTGTCATGGCAGTGGCCCAGGGCTGGGGACCCATCCCCGGTGACCATGGCGGGGTGCTGAGTGCCTGCCCCCTCTCCCCGCACAGGTTCGACAGCGAGCTCTCGCAGGCACATGAGGAGGCGCAGCGGGAGAGGCTGCAGCGGGAGAAGCTGAGCCGCGAGAAGGACGTGCTGGTGGCCGAGGTCTTCGGCCTCAAGCAGCTGCTAGAGGTGAGCAGCCCTTGGTTCTCTCCCTGGTCCCTCCAACTGGTGGGTGCCCCGGGCTCACGATGACCCCCCTCTCTTGGCAGGACAAGGACATGGACATTGCAGGGCTGACACAGAAGGCGGAGGCGCTGGAGGCTGAGCTGCAGGACATCTCCTCCCAGGAGTCAAAGGATGAAGCCTCCCTGGCCAAGGTGAAGAAGCAGCTGAGGGACCTGGAGGCCAAGGTTAAAGACCAGGAGGAGGAACTGGATGAGCAGGCTGGGACCATCCAGATGCTGGAGCAGGTACAGCGGGGAGGGGTGAGGTTTCTGGGCGGGGTGGTTTCATGCAGAGCTGTTATTACCTGGGCCGGGCTTGCCCGGGAAGAGGAGGCGGCCGCCCTCAGCCCAGTGTCAGACCAGGCATCGCGGCTGCCGACACGGCTCCTGCTCCTCTGTGCCATGGCCCGGCGGGTCACCATGGGCCGGGCAGCCCGGCCGGCCTTGGACCAGGGGGTTTTGTGTGTGAGTGGCACCCAGGGACTGGCATAGGGGAGGTCCCCATGTCCCCTTTGCTCTAACCACATCCCTGCCATTTGCAGGCCAAGCTGCGGCTGGAGATGGAGATGGAGCGTCTGCGACAGACCCATGCCAAAGAGGTGGAGAGCCGTGACGAGGAGGTGGAAGAGATTCGTCAGTCATGCCAGAAGAAGGTAGGGCTTGGCTGTGTCCCCTCTGCCCAGGGTGGGCCAGGATGTGTCCCCGTGCCCTGGCCAGGTGCCGGGAGTAATGCCAGCTGGGCACTGTCACGCAGCGCTCGGCTTCCACGCGGCCGCAGCCCAGCTGTGCTGGCCCGGCAGGTCTGACCGGTCCCTCCGCTGCCCTGGCCAGCCTACACCGGGCTTTGTGCCTCTGGTTGCGCAAACACCCAGCTGGTGGGGTCACCTGGTGTCCCCAGTATGTAGGGACATGTGAGAGGAGGGTCTCAGCCCCTTCCTGCTGCCCTGACTGGGTCACCTGGGCTGTCCCCCAGCTCAAACAGATGGAGGTGCAGCTGGAAGAGGAGTACGAGGACAAACAGAAGGTGCTGAGAGAGAAACGGGAGCTGGAGAGCAAGTTGTCTGCTGTCAGCGAGCAGGTAAGGTGGGGGGGAACCAGGCAGGTGCCTCTCTCTCTGGGGACCCCAGGGTGGCCCAGGAGTGGTGGGTGCCCTGCCAGTGCGGTGCCCTGGCACAGTCCACCCTGCTGCAGGCCAACCAGCGGGACTTCGAGACGGAGAAGCGTCTGCGCCGGGACCTGAAGAGGACGAAGGCGCTGCTGGCTGACGCGCAGATCATGCTGGACCACCTGAAGAACAACGCTCCCAGCAAGAGGGAGATCGCCCAGCTCAAAAACCAGGTGTGCATCCAGACCCCCCCCAAACCACAACCCTCGAGGGACATGTGGTGTCCCTGTCACTGAGCCATGTCCCCGCAGCTGGAGGAGTCGGAGTTCACCTGCGCGGCTGCTGTCAAGGCCCGCAAGTCGATGGAGGTGGAGATCGAAGACCTTCACCTGCAGATTGATGACCTCTCCAAGGCCAAGGCAGCGGTAAGTGGATTTGGGGGTGGAATGAAGATGCACTGTGATGGGGCCGTTCCCCACATGCACCCTGGAGGAGACCCCCATCGGTGCAGCACATGCTGACAGGGTGACCCCAGGTCACTGGGGGGGTCTGGAGGGGGGGGTGGCCCGCTTCTGGGGTGCAGTGGGAGATGCAAGTGGCTCCCCCCAGCTGTAGGGGCAGCTGAGCCGGCTGCAGCGGGAGAAGAACGAGGTGCAGAGTCGGCTGGAGGAGGACCAGGAGGACATGAATGAGCTGATGAAGAAGCATAAGGCGGCTGTGGCACAGGTAAGTGGGGACCAGCAGCTGTGACACCCCCACCCCCCTGTGAGTCCCATTTCAGAGCTGGCACAAGGGGGTCCCTGCTGACAACCCCCTGTGTCCCACAGGCATCCCGGGACCTGGCACAGATGAACGACCTCCAGGCACAGCTGGAGGAGGTCAACAAGGAGAAGCAGGAGCTGCAGGAGAAGGTGGGGAGCACTGAGAGTGAGCATGGGCAGGCACCCTGAGTGAAGCTGGTGGGACGAGGGGCACCCAGAGACCTGCTGCCCCCACTGTGGGGGGTGCAGAGCAGTCCTACAGGGATGGGAATATCATGGCCGGCAGCTCCGCTCCAGGACCAGGGTGCTTGTGGTCAAGGCTGAGCCTGTTGCCCCCCTGTCCGCAGCTGCAAGGCCTGCAGAGCCAGCTGGAGTTCCTGGAGCAGTCCATGGTGGACAAGTCGCTGGTGAGCCGGCAAGAGGCCAAGATCCGCGAACTGGAGACCAGACTGGAATTCGAGAGGACGCAAGTCAAGCGCCTGGAGGTAGGTGCCGGGCTGTCCCTCTGCTCCGGCTGGGACCGGCAGGCAGCGGGACCACGATGTGAAGCTGCCCCGGGGGATCCACCGAGCACATCCCTGACATCCCCTGCGCTGTCGGACCCCCCGCACTGCAGCCCTCCCTCCCCTGCCGGCAGCACGTCCCTGACCCCGCGGGGAACGCTCCCTGCGAGCGCCGATAACAGTAATCCACGGCTCGGCAAAGTGCTGCTCTTTCCCTGCATTGACTTTGGGAAATTATAGACTCTCCTGGCCCCGCTAAATGCAGCCTGCTTTATATTCTGCCTTTGCAGCTCTGCCGGGGGAGCGGAGCAGCTTAGCTCTCCTCTTAATATTTTCCGAGCTGTTATTTCCCTTCCCCGCTCGCTCTGCTGGGGCCATAAATATGCAGCGGCTGGCTCAGCGGCTGGGGGAGAATGGGAGCTATTTTTTCCCTACGTTACACGCTGTAATTACTTCACACACAGTTAAATCTATTTTTCCGATTCGACAAAGCCCCTGTGGTTGTTCCGGCCCTTCCCTGGCCCTGGGGGGAGGTTTCTCCTCCATCTCCTTGTGTCAGTTCATGGCGATGGGATCTGTCGTCACGTGAGCCCTCGCTGGGTGTTGCTGCACGGTGAGGGGTCTGGGGGGGCTGATCCGGGGTGACCCCCTGCCCGCTGCTTCGCAGAGCCTGGCCACGCGGCTGAAGGAGAACATGGAGAAGCTGACGGAGGAGCGGGATCAGCGCGCGGCCGCCGAGAACCGGGAGAAGGAGCAGAACAAGCGGCTGCAGCGACAGCTCCGCGACGTCAAGGAGGAGATGGGCGAGCTGGCCAAGAAGGAGGCGGAGGCCAGCCGCAAGAAGCACGAGCTGGTGAGGCACCCAGAGTGGGGTCGGGCAGGGGGCCGGGGGGGTGTTTCCTGGGGTACCCAGCTCACCCTGCTCCCTCCCTGCAGGAGATGGACCTGGAGAGCCTGGAAGCTGCCAACCAAAGCCTGCAGTCAGACCTGAAGCTGGCTTTCAAGCGCATTGGGGACCTACAGGCAGCCATCGAGGATGAGATGGAGAGCGACAGCAACGAGGACCTCATCAATAGGTGAGAGGGCCTGGGCCTGGCTCCTGCACGAGGCACGTCACTGGAGCTCACAGCTTCTCCTTGCCACCTCTGAAATGCCAGTGGGACCCCTCGGCTCTGCCTGGCCCTGGCAGGATGCCATCTGTCCGTCCATCCATCCATGCATCGTGCACATGTGCATCTGTCCATGCACCCGTGCATCTGTCCATCCGTGCATTGTGCACCCATGCACACGTCAGTCCCTGCATCTGTGCATCCGTCCCTCCCTCCACCCGCAGCCCCCGTGCAGCTTCACCTGCTTGGGGAGGTGCCTGAAATGCAGCCCAGGCCATGCTGGCCAGCTGGCAACGGCCCAGGGAGCGCCAGGAGCCAGGGCAGCACAGGCTGGCTGGAGGTCTGGGATGCTCAGATCCAGTCCAGCCCAAGGCACCAGGATCCAGCCCAGCCTGGGATAGAATCGTAGAATTGTTTTGGTTGGAAAAGACCTTTAAGATCATTGAGTCCAACTGTTAACCCATCACTGCCAGGGCACCAGTAAATCATGTCCCTCAGCGCCACATCTCCACAGATTTGCAGTCCCTCCAGGGATCATGGGGACTCCACCACTGCCCAGGGCAGCCTGAGCCATGCCTTGTAAACCCTTTCAGGGAAGACATTTTTCCTCATGTCCAACCTGAACTTCCCCTGGCACAACTTGATGCTGTTTCCTCTTGTCCTGTCACTTGTTCCTTGGGAGAAGAGCCCAACCCCACCTGGCTCCAACCTCCTGTCAGGGAGTAGTCGAGAGCCAGAAGGTCTCCCCTGAGCCTCCTTTTCTCCAGGCTCAACAGCCCCAGGCCCCTCAGCTGCTCCTCACCAGACTTGTTCTCTAGACCCTTCCCCAGCTCCGTTGCCCTTCTCTGGGCACACTCCAGCCCCTCAATGTCCTTCTGGGAGTGAGGGGCTCAAAACTGAACTGAGGATTTGAGATGCAGACTCATAGGCTTTAGCCTATGTCCCAGTTGGCCAATGTAGACTGAAATGCCGTAAGCCTGGGTCAGAAGACGTCGTGCATTTAGTGCCATCCCCTCTGAAGAACCAAACTAACAAAGGACTATAGATGACATTAAATACTTGACATGGCCACTTAAAATAGTTACACTTTTACTTGACATGTAAAATAGTTACACTTAACACCTTTTGTGCACAACCTGGAAAGGCTTAACACACTGAGACTTAATGGTGGCTGAGTCAACAACGCTGCACGTGGAGTAAGAGTACCCAAACCATCAACGGGTGGGCTGCTCAGCCCTTGGCTCCAGGCAGTGGGCAGACAGTAGACACATGCTTCTGCTTTCTCTCTGCTCAGGGAGAAGCCAGGACTGGGCAGAGACTTTACCTATTCACTGTCCAGAACAGTTGAATGAGTGTAGGAAGCAGAGAGAAAATAATTTATGGCTGATGTGAAGAATCGTAAGCTACCCGCCCTCAGGAGCAGGCCAAGAGATGACCCAGATTCCCATCTTTTAATGACTCTCGAGGCTACTCCTTGAATAACACAACTGATACAACACCTTTTGTTTAGCAGCCGGCCTAAGGGCAAACCCCACCCTCTAAGGCTAAAAACAAGTTGTAATCTGGAGACCACAGATGCCACACACGTACAAGCTGCTGCTAACTTAACCTCCCAGATGTTGTACACCTTCCATTTTCACAGAGGCAGCTCAGCCCTGCCATTTACCTCCAGAACATTCTCTTGGTTGGGGTCTAAAATGAACTCAAAGGTCTCGTTCCACACGGGGTTCACGTCGTTATTGAAATGCTTCGTTCTCTTCCTGCAGTCGGGGGCGGACGGGATGAACAGCTCCACGTAGGGATCTGGGGTGTCCACTGCAGAGGGAAACAGACGTTCAAGGCAGGTAAAGCTCAGGTTTGGGTTGTAATGACCGACACAATTACGTGACCCTCCTTGTACACTCTTCAAGTCCAAGGATACTTTCTTCGACACGGCCAAATTTTTATAGAGACTTTTGGGTTTCAGTAAAACGTTATCAGTGAGACTGCTGAGGCCCAGAGCCACGGGGCCATTCCAGCTGGGAGAAGGGGGGGAAAGAGCAAATGGAAAACAAGTTTGGTATTTTCAAATGGGAATCAATCATCTTTTGGAAAAAAAAACCCAAATAAACAAAGAAACAAAACCAAAACAACAGCAAAGCAATCAAAAACCCGGCTTTTTGAGACCATCCAGGAGGTTTCAGATGTGTGCCAGGGCAGAAGGGAATCCAAACGCCAAAGGCTTGGCTCCCTGGCCATGCCAGGGGGGACCATCAGCCAGCCCTAACTCTCATTCTGATGCCATCACCGAACAGAAAAGGTCCTGAACTTCCCCACAGAATACTTCAAATGACTCTGGAGACGCAGGGTCATGTTCTGAGTTCAGCATTCCCCTACCCAGGGAAACTTCAAGGACATTAAACAAACCTCCTCCTGGACGCAGGCTCCCCCAGGTAAAAGTCTGGCTGTAAACAGACTTTGTGATTCACAGATTTCCCAGTGTGAGACCTTCCTCAGACAGCCAGAAGACCTCCCGGAGAGCTCTGCACCACGCTCCGTACCCGCAGCGCTCCGCTGCTCGCTGCCACCTCCCCGGCCATGCTGCTACCTCCGGAATGATGAGTGGCTATTCCCAGCTGGGGATGGGCGTGCAAGGCCTTTAACCAGCAATCTTTATCAGCTCCTAGGGATTGACATCTCATCTCGTCTCTTATTTAAAGCCAGAGGAGTGGGGGGATCAGCCCCCAAGTGCTCCTTCCCTGAGGACGTAACTTGCTGCCAACTTCTGCTGAGTCCATTCGCTCCCTTGAGCTGCCACCTAAACCGGTGCCAGAAAGAAGGGAAGCAAGGCCCCCGGAAATCAAGCAGCAAAACAAGCTCCCCAAATCAGAAATGCCAAGATCTCGTTTGCTAAGTCTGGCTATCGAGCTCTATTTTGGCAATACAGGCAACACTCTTGCTCTGCCAAGAGACCGAGGGTGCCTTCGGAAACTCGGCTTTTAGCTACAATGCTGCTGCAGA
This sequence comes from Actenoides lindsayi, assembly GCA_025331215.1. NCBI lineage: Eukaryota > Metazoa > Chordata > Aves > Coraciiformes > Alcedinidae > Actenoides > Actenoides lindsayi. The sequence continues at coordinate 3,868 of WTSP01016389.1, read as the reverse complement.
AGAGAGCTCTGGGCAAAACCACCGACCTTTCCCGAGCAGGTCTCTCTGTGCCTATGCCATCAACCCCAACCCCGAGCAAACCGAACTCGGGACTCGTGCTTTTCCACGCGAACGGCAAGCGGCTCCCCAGCCGGGCTGGCGATGCCAAGGATGCGGGGAGGTGACACGGCTGCCGTGCAGATGCTGCCAGGGCTTCCCACGGCAGAGCAGAAGCAGAAACTGATCCCGAGGTACACAACAACCCAGCTCAGAAAAAACAGTCTTCCTAACGCCGTGCTGCCAACCGCCCCCCCCCCCCCCCCCCCCCCCCCCCCCCCCCCCCCCCCCCGCCCCCCCCCCCCCCCCCCCTCCCCCCCGCCCTCCCTCCCTCCCTCCCGCCCTCCCTTGATTAGCTTTATTAACCCGAGGCGAAGGGTTAATCATCTGCCCTTTCATGTTTGAAAGTTTATTTTGTCCTGCTTTCAGTTAAGAAAATGAAAGTCTAGTCTTTTATAACTTCCTTCTTCGGATGAAGAGGAAAAATACTGGAAGACTGCAGGCTCTGATTAAGCTCTTGCTATAAGCTACACTATGTTAATCAAAATATTATTATTATTGGTTGGGGACCAAAACTTAGCCACCAGCAATCTGGCAAGTAACACAAAAATATTCGCTCAATGGATTTCAAGCCATTAAAGTTACCAAACACAGATAGAACAGAATGTGTACACAGCACTGGATGTGTTCAGGACCAGGCTGGATGGGGCTCTGAGCACCCTGCTCTAGTGGGAGGTGTCCCTGCACATGACAGGGGGGTTGGAACTGGATGAGCTTTAAGGTCCCTTCCAACCCAAACCATTGTGTGATTCTACCCTTTCACACAGAGGTATTTCTTTCTGGGTGGTGGTTTTGCCAGTTGATCTTGCCAGGTACATGTTTCAAAGAAACTAATCTGAAACTGTAACTGCAAAGTAGCTGGGTCACTTCTATTATCTACATTTTGGTTTTAAAAGGAGCATCTTTCTGAAATGGTTGATGGGTCAAAAGTTGATGTATCACGAGTGTAATCAAGACCAGAATTACCTGTGTGGAGACAACACTGTCGTGGAAATCACACTTCTATTTTAGCAGCCTCCTTGAAATACCAACCGGGGACTTTTCAGAAGAAGCAAGATGCAAGAATTTGTGCTTTTTCCTCAGGATGCTCCTGAAGCAAAGGCTGTTCCTACACAGCTCAGCGGGGCTGGGGCCATCCTCTGCACCAGCCTGAGTGACTCCTCCACCTCGTACCTGCAGTGCACCTCAACCTTGGAACCTGGGTACAGCTTGGAAGGTTTGCAAGTGGCCGTGTGCTACTGTGAGGCAGGGGCTGCCTGCTGTCATTCCACGTTCTTCTCTTCCTGCAACTCTACGGCTGTTGACAGCAAGTGCTCCAAGAACATGTGCATCCAACTGAGATACTGTTCTCCTAGTTCATACGAAACGCTCTGGGAGAGAGGGACCAGGCTCCACTACTAGCTCTCAGGGAAAAAGAAACAAATATGAGCTGATAATTAAGTACAAGTGTACCTAAGCCCTCACTTTTACACTGAAAAATGAGAGTTTTGGCCTCAACGTCAGTGGAACTAACAGACGGTCCTGCAATTAGCAGCTTACAGCCAGGTGAATTGTAAAAATAATTAACTAAAAGTTCACCATAATCCTTTTGTAAGATTTAGAGCATCCCCAGAATTCTAGAGGGGATTCAAAGCCACGGAGATGTGGTGCTGAGGGCCATGGGTTGGTGCCCTGGCAGTGCTGGGTACATGGGTTGGACTCCATGATCTCTTCCCACCAAAACAACTCCACAATTCTAAGTATGGGCTCAGGTTGGCTACATGAACACATCTTAGTAAAACCACCACCACTGCTACTGCAAGTAATTACAGGAAACTCAGACTCAAAGTGACACCAGTGAGCTGTTCCTGCCCTCACCTCACTGCCCAGCACAGTTCTTACTGGCATTTCATTTACAGGAGCAAAGAATGGGTTGAGAAGCACTTGGTCAGAGAGAAACAGTGGTGTCCACAGCTCCCTGGAGGAGAGCCCCACCATGAAGTTCTGCCTGGAGGTATGAAAGCACATGAAACAGAAAGAGTTCCCAGTCACCATCAAGCTCCACTCTGCTGGGGGCTGCAGTTGGCTACAGCATGGGAAAGGCCACAAGCAGAGACAAGGAGCTCCTTCAACCAGAAAGACCTTTGGTCTGTCTGGACTAGAGTTGCCTCAGTGTTAGATGGAGAGCTGCAGTAGACATTTACATGAGCTGTTGTTTCTAGTACTGTTCATTCTTGAAGATGCACGGTTTTAAGGAGCCTCTCTTCATGGAGGAGGAACCCTTTGCCTAGGAGGACAGTCTGAGAGAGCTGGGGTTGTTCAGCCTGGAGAAGAGAAGGCTCCAGGCAGATCTTAGAGGCTTTTCAGTACTTAAAGTGGCCTGTCAGAAAGATGGGACAGACTTTTTATCAGGGCCTGTTGCGATAGGACAAGGGGTGGTGGTTTTAAACTAAAAGAGGAAGATTTAGATGAGAGAGAAGACAATGTTTTTGACAGTGAGGGTGGGCCCAGGCTGCCCAGAGAGGTGGTGGCTGCCCCATGCCTGGCACCATCCCAGGTGAGGTTGGCCAGGGCTCTGAGCAACCTGCTCTGGTTGCAGATGGCCCTGCTCCCTGCAGGGGGGTTGGACGAGATAGCCTCGAAAGGTCCCTTCCAACCCAACCCATTCCATAATATTCAGTTCCAGTCCATGGCTCTAGAGCCAGAGTCAGCTGCTACGGTTGATGATTGAGCCCAGACCACTACAGGACACGACCAACAGCAGGGATGGTACAAAGGCCATCAGGAAGAAATAAAGCAAAAGGTGTTGCTGAAGCCCAACAGAGCTCGGTCGTCCTGGGACTCAACTGCCCATCCAGGCCCTCCTAGCACAGACTGGAGCCCCACTGGTCCACATGGGAACATTTCTATCTCCTTTCTGCAAGAAGCCTCCAGCACTCCTCCTGCTTTGCTCTGTTAGCCATGCAGTACCTCTTGCAGCTCTTGGCCACGTGAGGATCTGCATGTGCAGCTTGTTAAGGCTTGGAAGATTGGCCAACTCCGACCTGCTTTTTCCAGGTTGGCAAAGGGGAGGAGTTTGGCTTGTTTTTCTCTTGAAGCTCCCTTGTGAAAACCAGGTTCTGCTCCAGAGTCTTGCAGGAGGATCATTATCTGATGACACTTCACCAGTTACATCAAGCACACCGTAGCTAAGTCAGGGCGCAAGACCGGGCAGCTGTGGCACAGAGAACAGCTGGATTAGCCCTGAACGAGCCACTGTAACACAAACTGGTGCGTGTCCAAGGAGGCAAAGCTCCCGTCCCTTCCCTTTCACCTAGCTCAGGGTCAAAATACCACAGGCAGATGCCTGCAGAGCACCAGGCCACGCTGACTCTGATGTCAGTGAGCCAGCTTCAACAGCAGGGATACAGCTCACAGTGTGCACAACCCCAGGGAGAAGACTTGAAGAGAGAAATGGTGACCGAACCTCCACTGGACATCACCACCACCTCCTGAGAAAGCTGAGGTTGTTCAGCCTGGAGAAGAGAAGGCTTTGGGGAGACCTTCTTGCAGACCTCCAGTATCTAAAAAGGGGCCTACGAGAAAGCTGGGGAGGGACTTTTTACAAGGGCTTGTAGTGACAGGACGAGGGGTAATGGCTTCAAACTGGAAGAGGGAAGATTTAGATCAGAAATTGGGAAGGAGTGCTTCGCTCTGAAGGTGCTGAGACACTGGCCCAGGTTGCCCAGGGAAGCTGTGGATGCTCCATCTCTGGATGTGTTCAAGACCAGGTTGGATGGGGCTTTGAGCAACC
>WTSP01016386.1:8178-48633 GCA_025331215.1 Actenoides lindsayi | reverse complement strand
GTTTCTGCCACAAGCAGGAGGAGACATGACCCCTGCCCTGTGACACTGGGGATAACTGCTTCCAGCACCTCAACAGGGAACACGCCGCGCCTCCCCACTGCGCCTGCGCCCCGGCCTCTCCGCCCCGCCCCCGGCGGGATTCGCGGAGGGGAAGGGGGCGCGGCGCGCGGGAGTCTCGCTATGGGAGGGGCGGAGGTGGCGTGGCGAGCATGCGCGCTGCGGCCCCCGCTCGCCCCCGGGCCCCTACCCTGCGAAGCCGCGGCCGTCCCCACGCTTGGGGCTTGAGCGTCAGGGCGGAGGAGGGCGCGGGCGTTCGCAGCCGCTCCCCCACGGGCTTCGGTAGGTCGGCGGCGGTGAAGGGGCGGCCTGCCCCGGCGTGTGGCGGACGGCTCCGCCTCGCTCCACCGGTGCTTCCCGCCCGGATCTCTTCGTTTGTGTTCCCGTTGCTCTGGTGGGGCTGCGGTTCTCTGCGTGGTGGCGCCTCACGCAGGCCGCTTCGGGCCGCCTCTCGCTCCGCGGGGCCGTTAACGGCTGCCGGAGGCCCGGGGCCTGCTGGGGCTCCTCGGGCCCTCTCCGGCCAGGTGCTCTGCAGCTTGTGCGCTGCTCCTTTTGCCCTGTGCTGGGAAGGTGCCGTTGGCGGTGAAGGACTCGGGGCAAGCAACCCGAACCAAAGCACAAGCACGAGCTTCTAGCTGGCTTCCAGCACCTTCGCTGCCTTGCTCGGAGCAGGGGTGCTGGAGTGCTTTGGGCAGGGGAGGCCTGGCCCGGCTGTCACACGCTGCCCCACAGCTGCGTGAAAACCCGTACGAGCACAAACCCAAGCCAGGGTGCTTCCACGCAGTACACCGTGCAAAATTCTTCAGGGAACGTGCGCTTTGTGTGAAGACCCTTTTTGAGGGGAGCCTGCTAGGAAAACCCAGCTTATCCACGTGGATTTGAGTGACTGCCTTGTCAAGAGGGGACGGAGGTTTCAAGTGAAGCCGCTGACATGGCTGCTGTGTCTGCGCCGCGTTATGGTGGTAGCAGGTCGCCTTTTAACTGGGCCTTGGTCCGTTGAGGGGAGTTGTTTGTTGTGTAGCACAGGCTGCCGAGCACTCTTCGTGTGTAGTTCACTTTTTGTATTGTTTGGCTGCTAATTGGAAAATACAGGGTTGTTTTTCTGTTTAGGCCTGTGGGACATCAGTGACCTTAGGGCAGGAATAAGCAGGAAGTTAATTTATGGGAACCTTTCTAACCACTGTGGACATGCAAGGGCTGTGCTGCAAGGCTTGTGGGAAAGTAATTCAGCTTTTGTGTGTATCTGTCAGTGCAAAGCTTACTCACAGACTCTTAACGCACACTAACTTTTCAGGCAACTGTTACTCACGTTTTATCTTGATTTAATGTTGCTTCTGTATTCTAAGACTCCTAAGAAGCTGTCACAAGGATCACTAATAAAGTTGCCTCTTATCTGTCATGGGGATGGTTTATAACTGTAGAGAACGAAGATCCTTGATAGTAAGTGATATGGAAACCAAAGCAAGAAAGGAGCTTGTTCTTATGCCAGCTTGTTATTTTGATGTTCCCACAGGGCTTTTGAAACATACTGCTTTACATTTTTCTGTCCATGCTGGTGGTTCATAGACAACTTCTACTGTGGTGGTGGTGGTTTTCAATTCACAGAATTGCAGTGGTTTTATCAGCTTTGAGGTACGATGTGACTTCTGTCACCTGCATGTTCTTACTAGCTAAAGCTCAACTTCTGTACAAGTTCTTAACTTTTGTCATTGTGTAGGAAAGGTGGTGAAAGGTACTGTGGCAATTAATCCTTGTCAGCTAATTATTTTCACCTTGTGCTATAGGTTAGAATACTATTTCGCAGACACAAAGGTGAAATCAAAAATAGTTAACCAGTTTACTCAAATGTATAGACTTAGATCAAAATAAGGTTAACATGCTTAGCTCCTCTCCTGCCTTCAGCTTTGGCATCTCTGATTTACGAGCTTTAGTGAATTATCAGTTGCTTGCAGTATGCATTTGTGAATATATTTGAGACTGAGTATGGGGGGTGACAGCGCGAGAACAAAGTGGATCTCTCCATGGGTTCACTCACACAATTGTACTGGGAGCAACGGCAGCATCATAGCTGCCCTCTTTTCTAAACAAGGCTGGATTTCAGCAAAATATTCAACAAACTGTGTGCTGAATGTGAAGAATAACTAAATCAGCACGTTAAATTTTACAGCCTTTAAATATTGTAAAATAAAAGTTAAGCAGGGATCTTTTTTTTTGCCTGCTTTAATGAATGAAATCATGTTTACAGTTTACAGATACTTTACCAACCTCAGCAGGTCCCTGCCGTATTTTATTTGCTTCAAATCCCTTCTGAATGCAAGAATAATAATGCTGCCTGAGGGTATTCAAGAAGAGTAAGAAGAGGAGTCATGGACCCCAGTCCACTGTTCTTATATGGTAAGTGATGAGCAGTTGAAGCAAAATCCATTTGTCAGATAATCAAATTCACATGCTTTAGAATGCGTTCTGGCAGGTATGGAAGTGACAGTTGCAGTAATGCAAGATTAACTGTATCTTCTTTGTTCTTGTATAGCATATGTGGTGCCATCAGAAGATTCACAGTTGAGTAGCATCGGTGGAAACAAATCTCTTGGATAGATTCAAAGGTAACTTTTTGTCTTCATAACCAGAAGTTTCACTAACTTTCTTAATTTCATATTGAATTTTGGTCTTAGGCCTGCATCTGGAGAGAGAAATACACAGAGAAAACTTAGTACTTGTGTGGTAGGAACTGTGTATGATTCATGGACTCTGTAACCAGGTCATATTTAACTGAGTGTACATTATAGATGGTATAAGTTTTTATTTAAAATTTGTTAAGTATAGGTGAGGGAGACAAGTTCACTTAATTTCCTAAGCTTCTTCTGAAATATATATATATATAAAATCTGCTAATTTATATAGAAAGAGTAATAATGAACACTGCATTATGCCTTCTTGAAGCAATCCACAGTTTTTAGGTGTAAATAATTGATTTTATAGCAAGTGAAGTACAATTTATGTGTTGAATTTTCAAGTTTTACTGCAAAAAAAATTATCTTGGACAGAAATCCTGTACTTTCTGCTATTTGAAGCATTAGCTACTTGAGAATATGTAGGTGACTGGGATAATATTTTTTCCTATGTTTGACATCATTAGTAGTGGCATAATAAATTTAAAATATCGGTTTATTACAATTAAAAGGTCAGCTTGGTGTTCTCTGTCAAAGTTTGTTAATTTGGCTAAAATATTTCTAGGATATACTGCTACTGCCCTCTCTGAAGCCACGATAGCTATCCCCAGTTTGCATCCTAGTCTCCTTACCAGCTCACCAAAGTAGGTGAGAAAGAGCAGAGAAGCTGAAAGTTAGGGGTTGGCACAAGGCTCTGAATAACTCTGCCCCTTGTCTGGCTAAGCCCCTTTCTACCCAGGGTTACCCTGGGGTTACCTTCCGTGCAGAGGCTCCAGAGTCTGAGCATCCATTAGACAACACACGCAGGAGGAAAGCTGATCTATACAGTTAACAGAGGGCTAATTCTTTTCTGTGGTGAACAAATTCTATTCTGGGAAAATGAATGAATTTTTGTAGTGCTTTGCAAATGGAGTTAGTTGTTTCAGCAAGTTTCATTTTTAAGCTGTTGGCCATATCACATGAAGCATTTAGCAGCTCTTAACCTTTGCTTAAAGAACTGATGGAGATGAAGTCTGAGTTTTGGTAACGCTTACATAAGAGGACTTGGGTTTTTTTCTAGTGGTTCTAGAAGTAATGTGTCCAGTTGTAAGATGGAGGTTCAAGCCCAGTGGGATCATTTAGAATACAAATCAAAGCATGTTCTTGTTCCCCTTTGAATTGCGCATACGAGCAACTACGTTGCCTTTCTTCATTTCACCAGGAGTTGCAAAACAATGCCGATTTTTCTTGGACTGAGGTGTTGTGCCATACTGCATTATGTAGACCTTGCAGTGTAAATAGCTGAGAGCTGCGTTTGTTGTCTGATCCCAAACTGGTGCTGCAGGGAAACCGTTCAGCCTCTGAGTTAACAGATCTGTGGATGGTTGAATAACAGTTACTGGGAGAAGGGGAGGATATGACTCTGTCAGGAATACTCTCTGTAGCTAGTTTCATTCATATTCCTCTCAGTTGAAATCATCTGTGTCTGTTAAATAGAGGATATGGCAGGTAGGCAGCAAGTATATGGGACTCCACGGTAATCCTGCTGCACTGGAGCTGCCTGTGTGTTGAGGCAAAGTATGTTAAAATACTATCAAATAAGAATTTAATTCTTTTGTCTTTTGAGATGTTCTCTAGTCATGGATTTTATTTTTCACCTTCACAATGCTTTACAGTAAAGCTTACTCTATAATTATTTTTGGCATGGTCTATGACAGTAGAGGTGGCTGTTTCTTTATCTACAGGAAGATGTTGTACCAGCATTCAGTCTTCATAATAATGGGGGAAATGTTGATAAAGCATGTAGTCTTTTAAATATGTGTATTTTTATAAAATAAATATGATCCAGTTTAAAGAATCTAATGATTATTAATGTAATCTGAGCCTAACTTTAATTCTAAATTTGTGAATAAGTTTTTATACTCTATTTATCAATTAGATCTGAATCTTAAGTGACACATTTCTTGAGTATATTCTTCTGGTTTTACGTCAAGCCAGTACATGATACAACAGGGATGAAATGAGAAGTGTGGTGCAGTTGTCTAGCTTTACGGTATTGTTAGAGGGCTGGCTCTCTGAAATGCTATTACAGGCAACACATGAATTAGGTGAATCCAGAAGACAACTTTAATTTGTGACCTCTCTGTATGAGCACTTTTAGAAAATGAACACTTGACTAGAAATCTTCATTTCAGTCATCTCTTTACAACCAATTAGAAACTAAAGCTGAGGAAAAGGCATTTCGCTGGCAGCATAAGGTATCGAAGGGGCCAGTCTCTTTTCAGTGGTGCCCTATGATAGAATGATGGACAATGGTCACAAACTGGAACACAGGAAGTTCCACTTCTACATGAGGAAAAACCTCTTTACTGTGAGGGTGACAGAGCACTGGAACAGGCTGCCCAGAGAGGTTGTGGAGTCTCCTCTGGAGACTTTCCAGACCCTCCTGGATCTGTTCCTGTGTGGCCTGCCCTAGGTGATCCTGCTCTGGCAGTGGGGTTGGACTTGATGGTCTCCAGAGGTCCCTTCCAACCCCTACCATTCTATGATTCTATGATTGACGCTTAGATACTGGTTTGGAGACTAATAGGGAGCCAGCTGAATTTAAAACTCTGGTAAAGACCTCTGAATCCCTTAGCTGAGGTCTGGGAGATAATACTCTCCTTGATAAATAGCTTCAGCTGTGTTCAGCCATAGCAAAGCTGGAGAGCAGACTGGCAAATTTTAACTTTGCTCCCTTTGCACTGATACAAAAGAACCTGAATTTGGTGGTTTTCCCAGCAGGGCTGCACAAGTTAGATTTGCACGTGCTGTAAATCTGAGATACACTTTCTATAATGCTGCAGAGTTGGAGAAGAGGTATCTGGATAATTTCCTGTTGAGATAAAGACTGTCAAGTTTCCAATACTTTGTGTTTTTAGTGAGATGCTTAGGTATCTGTGGTCTCGTTATTTAGCATTATTTTATGTATGGGTTTGCTTTAAATTTAAGTCTTTTTGTTATTGCTAAATTCAAATATAATCTGCTAACATCTTCTTCATACATAAATAGTAACATTTTTGCTGGTCTGTAGTACAGTAAAAGTAGGGATTGAAACTCCTAAGTGTACAAGTGAAGCAGGAAGTTGGTAGGTTTAGCCTGGTATGGAGTTTCTTTACAAAGTGCTAGTTTAAAGTGAGAGTCTTGTTTTCTATACTGAAGTCACTGCTACAACAAATCAGTAGCTGAGCAAAATAATCATTCCATTTATTATTTAAGCAATCAAAAGATCGTTTTACTTCTCCAGACGTTCTGCGACAAGATACTGGTTTTATTTTGCAGTTCAGGTAGTAGAGTTAGGCTGTCTTCCAGAATCAAAATTTGACAGGGGTTCCTAATTTTCACTGTGAAAAGTACTTGAAAACCCCCCAGTAAATGGACTAATCTATCAATAGCAAGTGTCACAGGGCAGTTTCCTGAGTTGGTAAAATGTTAATAGTTCTGCTGCAGAAGTCAGACAATACTGCATAAATTCTGATCACTACCTCAGGAGTAAATAGTTTTGGTTGTCATGAAAAGTGGTGGTGCTTCTGTTTATCAGCTTTAAAGACTGTCTGTCTCCATTTGTTTATATTGTTGCTGTGCATGATGACTGAGGTTGCCAACTGGTTACTTCAGCTCTGACAGCACAGATATAAAAAGCTCTTCATGTATACAGGAGATAATGTCCTCATCTCTTGTTTAGTCAGTCTAGAGATTTGCAAAAATGTTGGGGCCCATGTTTTGGTACTGTTACTGTCAATATTTTACTAATAGGCATTGCCAGATAATATAACCAAGAAATATAAAGTCTGCTTTTTATAACACTGTGGTAGTTTGACCTTGGCTGGATGCCAGGTGCCCCTAACACCACCTCTCAACTGGACCAGGGAAAAGAAAGTAAGATGAAACTCGTGGGTTAAGACAAAGGGAGTTTAATGCAAAGCAAAGCAAGGTGCATACGGAAGCAAAAGAAAACGAAGATTTATTCTCTGCTTTCCATCAGCAGTTGATGTCTGGCCCCTTTTTGGGAAGCAGGGCTCCAAAGACGTAGAGGTTGCTCCAGAGGACAAGCTGATGTGCCCTGCCCCTTTGCCTAGCTTTTACAGTTGAGCTGACATCATATGGTATGGAATATCCCTTTGGTCAGTCTGGGTCAGCTGTCCCAGTTGTGTCCCCTCCCAAGATCGTTTCCACCCCATCCCACTGCAGGGGCAATGTTGAAAACCAGCCTTGGTGCTGTGTGAGCCCTGCTCAGCAGCAGCCACAACACGGGGGTGTTACCAGCACCTTTCCAGCTCCCAGTGCAAAGCACAGCACTGGGAGGGCTGCTATGGGGAAAACTAGCTCCAGCTCAGTCAGACTCAACACAAACACTTCAGGTGGGTAGTACAAGAAGTAACTTTTCTCTGGAGCCTGTAGATCTGATCTGAAGCTTACTCAAGTCAGTAACAAATTAATCTGATTTCAATGACCTTTAAGTTAACATAGCCCGTCATGAAGTGGTAGAGGCTTTTGCAGGTCAATGTGAAGGCTTTTGCTTCCTCAGTTCCTGTACCAGTGAAAATCTGTTAAAACAGCTGGTTTGTGTCTTTGTTGAATAGTCTTTAGCTTTTATCTGTTTTTTCCTCATTGCTAGTTTAAACAGAAAAGAGGGGATGGTACAGTTACCAACCCCAAATATATCTGAGATTCCCATCTAACTGTGAAGTGTGCTTGAAATTAGCTGATGTAAAAAGCTAGTAATAGGAAAGCTGACAGGTATACAGTCATAGAAAACTTCACAGATGCACTGTAAGCACGTGAACTTTGTTCCTTTAAATAGGGTTAGGAGGGAAAGAAAGTACTTCATCAGTTTTTCCTGGAAATTACCCTGTTTTTCAGAGAATGGCTCTCTATTTTAGTCAACGCAGCAAATAGCAGTTACTAGAAAATATGGCTTGCCAGGAGTGAACTAAGAATTGTTTGAAAGCAACACTTTCAATTGAAATTGATGGTTTTTGCAACTCTTAGGTGGCCTTGGCTGTCTAACTGAAAATTATCCTGAGATCTTAATAGCCTGGAACTGCAGCATCAGAGATGGCAAAGCAGATTTTTTTTTCTTGCTCTAGTACTTAATTGACAATCAGAAGTTGTTGACATGAACAAAGTGCATACTGTTTAAATAACAAACATTCAAGCTCTTGTGAACTAGTGAGTACTAGTTTCCTGTAGTGCTTTTGTTTGCATTTCTGTTAACAAAATCAACTTTATCTTCTTCCACTTTGGGAGACTGGTTATATCCATATTGTTAAAACATGTTAGAATGCTTAATCCTTTGTGAAAGATGTTGGTGGATGAAGCCCAGATCCAAAAGAATTAAGAATTGCCCCTCAAGTTTGTTGGTACAATTGAAATTGGCATTGTTCCTCAGAAAAGTCCAGGAGTACACAGGCTGATATTTTTCAACACATCCTGTATTTCTGGGGTGGGACAAAGGCACGCTACTGCTGCTAGATGCTAAACATGTGTATGTGGGATCATTTCTTAGCCATCTTTCACAGACCTCAGGATTGGTCACAGTGCACACCGGATGTAGAGATCTAGTGCAAACAGCACACTGTTAGATAGCTCATCCCAGAGGAATGGCAAATGAGAAAATAGGTCAGAATAAGAAATGCTTCTGCTTTAAATAATTTGTCCTGTCTTGAGTATGCTTGAACAACTTGTGAAAACACTGTATTTTTAAAAAGTCACGTTTGTCCAGTCCTTTTGGTATGTCTTATAGTTAAATGACTTGGTTTATTAATAATGTCCTTCTGCAGAAATGCTGGAGTTCATTAACACTGCATGTTATATATGGTGTTCAGGTGCCCATGTAGCAATCATGTTGACTATAGAGCCTTGCAGTGCCAGAAATAAAGTGCCAGCTTATGGAGTTGTGGCAAAACCTGCACAGGCAAAATCTGTGTATCCTGGAATATCTTCTGGAGGCAGTGTTGCTGTCAGTGTTTCGTAGTGCTGCTGTGGGAGCAGCACACACATGAAGGAGCAAGAGTGAGGTGGGTCCAGTGATGTTCAGAGATGTGAGGAGCATCTAAAAGATGTTGACAGCTGAGATGAGAACACATTGCAATTGCACTGTCATAGAATCTGATTTAGATAAACATTTCTTTCATTAACAAGCTGAATATTCTTGTGCTTTTTAAGTTTTTCTTGATTATTATTTATTGTCTAATCTTGTCAATGTTGGCAAGATAATGCCTAGTTTATTTGTTCTACTTTATCTCTCCTTTCTTTCGAAAGTCAGTAGGCTGAAGGTGGGCTTATTTGAAATACTTGAAGGTAGAGCCTCTGCACATCACTGGTAACAGATTTTCTGATTTCAGGAGGACTATCATATTGATGTCATGTGACTCAGTGAGTTAAAATCATCATGGTATTTGTAAAAGCTTATCTTGATTTCTTTTGTTTCATCTTACCAGGATTCCAGATGAGCTGGTGTTTGTCTTTGATTTATTAAAGGAAAACTAACTGGCAGTTTAATGTATGCTTTCAGGTTCTTCAGTTATCAGTAGAGATCAACTTTCTTGAACAGAGTGTGTGCTATATGTTCATCTCGGGTTTATAGTTTACATTAACAGTTAAAAGTAACACTGGGCTGTGTAAGGAGAAATTCAGCCTCTTGATGTGACAAATACCTCATGAGGATAATAGAGAAGGAAGGAAAAAGAGGTCAGTGTCCTTCACTGTTCTGTTTCCCCTGTATACTTTATGCCTCACCTGCCAGTGAACCCATGCTTGTAGTGCAAGTCCATTAGTGTTATTTAATTTTAGGTTTTATTTATTCTTGTTTATTACAGGGGTAATTCAGTGAAGGTTATTTTAAGTCAAAGAAATTAATGGGCCTGTTAACTAAAAGAGAAAAGATATCTCACTTGGCAAAACATTGTACTTTTACCACCTTTTTTCTCCCAGAGTGTGTGAATCTTAGTCACAACAGAATGTAGCTCACTGCCTCAGGACTTATATTTTAAAGTAATTCTTAATGTTTTGAAAATCAAGGCTTAGTTGTGTGGTTAGGTTCTGCACAATACGTAAGGTAAGAGAAGAGCTCTTTCAAATAATGAACAAAGATCAAGAACTAAAGAGAAAAAAAATAACACCAGCTGCCCTATGTTAATACTAACTTTGAGTCAATCTTTTGATTATTTAAGGAATAAAAACATTTGATTGAGGAGTACAGTAAATTTTATATTTCAGGAAGAGAGAAACAGAAATGGGATGACCAGAGATTATGAATGCTAAAATCTCAATGGGTAAGCTGAAAAGTTGCCATAAAAAGGACAGTTTAGTGACTTATCAAAAAGGCAAAGGATTATGGATCGGGTAGTGATAGTGCAGTGTTTGAGTATGAAAGATTCACACAGGGAGTTCTCCACTTGTTTCAGTTTACTATGTGAGCCAAAGTAAATTACTTAATCTTTCCTAACCTCCGTTCCCATGAGACAAACAGATGGTAATTTATTCCCTGGTTAAAGGTATGGTGAGGACAAATACATTATTATTTGAAACTGAGCTGGTTGTGCAAACTTGTACTGTCCTCATATCTGTATGAATATAGCTCAGAAATTACAGAGCATGGACAGGATTTATTCTCAATGAGAAACTCCTGGAATTTGCTTTCCTAATAAACAGATACACTTTTTCTTTCCCGTTGAACTTAGGTTTTTTTTCAAGAAATAGAGAGAATATTGTCTTCTAAGCAACAAGTAAAATACTTCTTGTCTCGAATGTTTATCTTTTATCAGAGCATACACCATTTTTTTCCTTGTTAGGAACAGAAACAGTGAGCTCTAATGGAACTACAGTTCATTCACTTTATGTTGAAGATAATGAAAAATAAGTTATGTAGGATTTTCCATGTTCTGCTGGGTTAAAAGAATCCATAGAAATTAATGTTAGAGAAATAAGCAGAAGTTCTCTTGGAATAACAAATACTGTCTGTTGCTGCCTCCAGAAGCTACTTTAATGTGATAGTTTGGATATAAGGAGTGATTGTCAAATAATCTGCTGGAAAAACACATGTAGTTTTTCTTTCAATTATTCCTACACCATGCACTTAGCGTGTCTGAAAAATATCAGTCTTTAAGCAAGTCTTCATCCAACAAATGGGATGATGACAGGTGAAAAGAAGGTAATATAACTTGACCTGTGACTATATTTAGTTATAAAACTTTCTAAAATGCCAACTAAGGTGAAATTACTCAACAAAACAAATAGATACTGGAATTGGCATGAGTTCTTTGGGAATATTGCCTTTTTTGCTGAGAGTGTCAGATCAGCTTCTCTAAAGCAGTGTCATTCCTTGAGCTTTGTCTGTGCTTGGTGCTTGCTTTTTCTATTTTGTTTTCCCACTGTAGATTATAAGGGAATGTAAAATCTGGAGATGAGATGAACCAGGGTGACTTTAGCAGATCTTTAACTGCATGGACTGCTAGTTCTGCTTGACCTATTGGGAGTACAGACATTGCAGTTGAGCTGTTCCCCGGTCTTCCTGTGTACAGTAATGTAATGTAACCCCAGTGGACAGAGCTCTGACTTCTCAGGATGAGACTTTCATTTCTACAGTAGGATAATCAGGCAAGATCAAACCCCTTATTGCATCAATGCTTGTAAAGCACCACTAATGCTAAAGATCAGTGACAAGCTCTCTTCCAATAGTTTTGCTCTTCACATCTTGTTCTTGACCTGAGAAGTTGGTATTTCCTTCTTAGGATAATGGGATTAGACTACACTTGAATTATCATGAGTACTGTTATTAGTATGAAGTGTGGTGGCAAATTGCTATCATGGAGCCTGGAAATCTAATGTAATGAAGAAAATCCTAAAAAACTTTTACATGGGAATGGCTTCATTCCCCACTTGACTGTATTTTGATTTGTACAAGATGAGCAGTCGAATAGATAAAAACCCATTCTTTCAAAGTCTAGAGTAGAATTTCCCCATCCCTTTCTAAAATAGTAATGTTTGCTGCAAGAGTGAGATTTTCTTTTGGTTTTTTGAAAGGTAAGTTTGAGTCAAGACATTTTTTATGGTCTTTAATGATGTTTACAGTCTTGAGAAGCTGGGCTCTGATTGGGGAGGGAAAAACTTTGCATAATAGCACCATTCTATATAGCAGGACAGTACAAGTGGCTTTGCATGGCTCAGCAGTTGGGGGTACTACTGATGGACAGCTCCTCTCTCCATTTTTGCATTCCCAGTGAAAATCTGAGATGCCCACTAAAGCTGGCTGGACTTTCTCCTAAAGCACACAATGGAAGAGTTAGGGTGGGCAGAATATTCCCAGATATTAAAATAATGAGGGGGGGGGAATAAGTTCTCTTGAAGACTTCTGATTAGTTGTGAGTCAGGCAGACAGGGCTGGTCTCAACTCCTCAGTGTAAGACATCTCAAAAATGAGGGCTATGTAATACTGCAGGCAAGAAAATATTTTGTAAAAGTTATAGAATTGAAGGCAGCTGAGTGAAGGTACACAGTAATAGTCACATTAGCATTGTGCAGAGAATAATTGAGGTGTTGCCTCTGACAAAAACAGTGAAGAAAATTACACATCTTTACTGAGAACATAGGTACAAGAAGGTTTTTCTCAGTGGTTATGCAGCTAAGCACTAGTGCTGTGCAGAGTAACTTCCAGCAGTAGAGGACAACCCGAGATGATTTGTAACACCACACCATGAGTTTTCATATTTTTCATAAGGTGAATATTTTTCAGACAGCTGAATTACCATGGAAAAGGGCAGATAAATGTACAGGCCATATGAATCAGTGTTTCGAGCATTTTATTCACAGACTTTGTTCCATCATGATTTCATTTAATTGTTATGGGCACAGTAGGATAGAAATAGTGATCTACGATTTTTCTGAAGTATAATCAATCAAATCATTTTGAGTAACTAGTCTAAGTGCATTGCTGCCTTGAAATCTGAAAGAAGTTACCCCTTCAGAATAGGGAAATTTGCATCTAAAAGGCACCTTTGGCTTAGTCAGCTGTGTTGATAGTTACTCAGTGTCACCTGCTCTCTGTTAAAGCTTAACCAGTTTGCTAAACTAACATCTATCTAAACCACTGAAATGTAAAGGCAATGCTAATTTCCTTTATGTATCATGTCTTAACTTCTGGCTGCATGAATGTTAAAGGACTTAACAATTTCTTTGTCCCCAAAAGTTTTGCTGTAGTTTTCACTAACTTAGGACAAAAATGTCAGAGTATTTGGATTTTTCTGTAGTGCTTTAGAAAACTAACAAACGAACTCAGCCATAATACCTGTGCCAAGCTTGGCTGACATTCATGCAGCTGTGTGAAGGAGTCGGTGGGTATGGTGGTTCTGTAGTCCCAATAAGGAGCAAGGGTGTGCAGTGAACCATCTGTGATCTTTGCCGTGCTCTTTATTTTTGTGCAGAGCCAGCTTGGCCCAAGTCTGAAGGTTGTATTTCCTTAAGGGAGCTTTATCTCTGAAAAAAATCTTAAACCTCTCAACTACTAGACAAAAGAGCATATATTTGGTCAGTTGTTAAGGCTGAAGTCTGCTCTTGGGATATGCGAGTGTACTGTGCATTAGGATGATCCTAAAAGAACCTGGAAATGTCTTTGCATTTTCAACGACAGATATGGATTTGGATAGAACTCAGTACTGTAGTACAGCTAACATCTGCCAAGGGGGTTATTTAAAATACAGTTCTCATGTCAGAAGCCTGTGTTCTGAACTTCCCTTTTCAGACTAGATTTACAGAAATTTTGTGGGAAACCAACTTGCATCTTCCTGAAATATGAAAGTATTGGGGAGAGTAGCTGTTTAATATATCAGATTGCCAGTTCCTTTGAACCTCCCAAGAATACACCAGTGATACTACATGAAGGATGTAGCTGTATGCTACAGAAACATAAAATGTGCTGAATGTGGCTCAGGGTGAGGAAAGAATAGAAGTCATCTGGTGCCATAGGTTCAAGCCTGTCAAAGGATACTTGCTGTTGCTTTTACAGGCAGGTTAAATATTTGCTTTCTGGAGAGATCCTGCATAACCAGTGAGGAAGTAAATGACCTCATGATTGAGGCTGTGGTCTGAAGAGGTCTTGTGGGCTTGTACATCATCTGGCTTCTGGAGCTGCTTGTGTAGATTCGAGTTTTGTACAGCCTTGGAGCACATCTTGCTCCAGTGATGACTTGTGTGCTCCTAGTATGACTTCTTTGAATGGGTGGCTGGGTTTTTAGTTAACAGACATCTCTTTTGAACTGTTTAGTGGTGCTGACAAATGGAAAAATACCCCAGTTGCCAAAGGGAAGAGGAAGTGCCGCAGTTGTTCGTTTGTTGCGAACATGATCTGCTTGTGGTGGAGAGTGAAAAGCATTTTACTACCACTGGTAGGTTACTGATTTATCCTACCTATGTAGACTTAGAAATGATGCATTTTCAAGACCCTGTCTCCCACGGTGCAAAAGCACAAGCACAGTCTTACCTACAGCTGTTGTCCAAAGTATTCATGTTATCTCATTTTTGTCTATGAATGTACAGTCAGCATCCAATTTTTTTGCTAGAATAAACAGAATTTTTTATTTTTCTTTTTTGAGTGAGGCTTTTCTAAAGGTGAGGAAAATACTAGTGGTAGCTTTCTATTTACTTCATTTTTTTTTTCCTGTCACAGTGTGGAAGCACTGTACAATATGGGGGAGTAAATTCTTTCCAAAGCCCCTAAAGCAACAGCAATTAATAGGAACAGCTATTGATTATGGCTGGCAGTGTGCTGTAACCAGTTAATCCCAGTGATGTATCTTATTGTTGGGGAAGATGGACTCCAATAACTTTTATAACGTGAAATAATAGCTCACATGATTTGAGCCTCAATAAGAAACTCCTCTTTTTTTTTTTTTCCCTCTTTTTTTTTTGAGAAATACTCTGGATTTGTTCAGGAAGATGTACTTGATTAATATAATGCATGTTGCACAATATAGTGATGTTCTGGCATTTGTATTACTAAGTCAAGCTGAAAGGTGTTTGCTGTTCTGGAAACAGATTTTATAGAAAACCATTGAGGCAAAGCCCAGTGAATTGTTGCTCAGTTTAGAAAAAAGTTCTATTTTGCTGGTAGGCTAAAAAACTTAGTTTAAGAAGAAGAAATCTGTTGCTGTCATGGTATCTTGGGGTTTTTCTCTTCTGATCCTAATAATCACATCTACAGGCAGTTAACCTGATGGCAACAGGTCTATTGTGATAATATTTCTTTGACCAGTTGCCTCGCTTTCATCTTAGGTCCTATTGTTTTTTTTATCAACCTCAGTTTATCAGAAGCTTTAAGTCATAAAATGTATTTTCATTGGTAATGATACCTGTGGATAATTTACTGGGGAGTATTTCCAAAACAGAGCCATGATTATGTCACTCTAATATTGTGATTATTTTTTTGAATATACTGAAATATCTGTAAGAACATCTTTCTTGACAGAAGATACAGCAGTTTACTTGTTTAAGTAGTTCTCAAAAGTCAGGGTTTGTGCAATGAATGCTCTTCAACAAAACATGAGCAGCACGTTTGTGTAGCTTTGACCTTTTACCTTTATCTTTCTTCCCTGCGCAAAAGGTCACTGTTCTTCAGAACTTTAAACTTCTTTTGTTTGGAACGGCCACTGTATGTTCATATCTCCTTAATTATGTTTTTTTATGTATTGCAAAACAAAAATCAATACATAGCATTTACTTAAAAGGAGATCTCGCAAGGCACAAAGGCAGTGAGGAAAGAATTATCAAGTAAATCACCAAAACCTCTGATCTTTACTCCAGTTTTCAAACATAAGACCATCTCCATGGCTGGATTGAAGATACATTATCGGTGTTCAGATTTTTGCATCATTTGGTTTCAAAAAAATAATCCTTTTTAAGGTAAAATGTCTGATGCAGCTGCTTAGTAGGTGCCTCCATATGATCCAAGCTTGCATTTGTGGAAGAAATGTCCTCGTTTCAGATCAAGAAATACATTTTCCTTTTAGAGTACAACTTTAGAACCTACAGGACTTTATCCTGCAAGCCTGTGGGTACACGTTAAATGTTAGCACTGCCTTTTGGTTGCTTGCCTCAGTTATTAATTTTGATAGTTCAATAGTAGTTATGAAGAACAACTTAGTATTCCTAGCCTTTTATTCATTATTTTGGTTTAACTTTTGGGAAGCGTGGGACTATATGGAACTTCTCAAAACACTGATTTTGGTGTCAGTTACCAACCTTCCTGCTTAGGCTGCAGGGGTATTCAGGAAGTTTTCTACTGTGATGAAATCATGTTGAAATCATAGGTGTTTCATTATTCAAAACTGAGTTTTGTAACTGAAAGCACTGCACATAAGGAAAAAAATCTGGATGCATGTTGGTTTATGGCTGTATCTCACCAAATAGACACACGTAGAGCTTTTATGTATTTGTCAACCAGCTGTAACTCTCCTGAGGCCAAATGGTATTGCAGTCCTCTAGTAATGGCTAATGACAAGAACTAAACGCTGAATGCATTAGTATTGCTGCTATTTAATATAAATAATAAGTACTCAAAGAAATTGCTTCATGGTCAATAACCTATATTCAAGTAGCATTTAGGGGTAATTTTATACTAATTATTACAGGTACTGCTGTAGCAAATGAAAGCTTTAGTTACTGACTAGCAGGATTCTTGCTATATTGCTTTGTGTGGTCACCAGCTGCCTCTGTGCAGCTGTTATTTGAGAGGCTTTACTTTGTGCGAGCCAAATAACAATCTTGGAGTAAACTGACATTGGGTTAAACAGCTCAGTTACAGGTAGGACTACAGTCTGTGCCTGAAACCTGGTATTAAATTGAGAGAAAAGGTATTTGGTGATTGTTACCATCACCAAAGATGACAAAAATGAGATCTGTACTTAACTATCCTAGCCATTTCCCCAGATGCCCTCTATGTACATGTATTTTCTCCCACACGTGTGTTCTCTTGACTTCTTGCTGGGTCTTGGTACCTAGTCTAAAGCAATCCAGCTGAATCTCCCTGAGCTGCCATTCACTTCACAGGTACAGTCTTCTTTATGCCCATGTGGTACATCCCTCACTTTTACGTAGAGTATAAGATGGCTTTGACTACAAATTACTTAACTTGGTATCTACTGGCAGTTTTTATTTTCCACTGGCTTCCTCTTAATGCATAAATATATTTGGACGAATCTTTTTACTGATTTGGTGGATAGGTGCTGTTGCTGGCATATTGATTTACTTGCAGTGCCAGCAGGAGTTGTTGACATGAAGATCATCCTTCTCTTTTCTTGCACAAGTTGCAAGCAAACATGTAACGTGCTCATCACTTCATCCCAGAGCTATTTCAGATTTTAAGTGTATGAAACTGTTACTGTACTGCTTGTTGTTTCTTCAGGTTTTCAAGATGATTGTGCATCTGCAGCACTTAGCTTTTAAAAAGATGAGGTTGAATTTTGGAGGAAGGTTTGAGCAGCATGGTAAAAGTGCCAGAAGATTTTCCTGTGTTGTAATCAGTATTCTTCATCCAGAGGTTCATTTCTGTTTTTCCTTTTTGTTGGCAAATGTGTTGGTAGATTTTCTACTCTACCATCGTATGGAATGAACTGTCATAGACCCCTACCAAACAACCCTACAGCTTGAACTGAACTGAAAGGAAATACTCTGAAGACAGCTATTAGTAAGGTGAGTGAAACAGTCCTTTCATTTTGTTTATAGTACAGATAGAAGTGTAAAGTGAAGCATGGAAATGAGAAAGAGGAAAGATCACAGTAGAAGTTTAAAATTAGAATTTAAAGAATATCCTACTTGATGTATTTATCCACAGGGCCATCTTCTTAGCAGGTAAGGAACAACAGAATTACTTTTGCATGTTGTAGGAATCAGGTTAACTACTTGTTCATCACCAAGCTGTACCAAATCAAAGCTGCAGGTTAAAAGAATATACTGGTTTTGCCCTAAAAAACTTAAGTGCTGGGGGTTTATGAGAAGTTGCTTTTATTTTTTGTCTTGTGCATTGCTGTGTGTCATTTCTGTGGCTTTATTTATAGCTTGAAGCTGTAGTGTGTAACAGACATAACGAACTGCTGCCCAGAGGTGGAGTTAGTGTGGTTTGCTTTCAGTGTATAGGACTTAAGTGAAGAGTTGATGAAAATGTATTTGGATGTAACTTTTAAAATGGGGATGTAGTCATGTGACTACCATTAATATTCAGCAGTGATAGGAAGCTGAAGCTGTGCCACCCTCTTCAAATTACCTTGGCCTAACGCTGAAGTGATTATTGTGGGGAGTGAATGCTGTTAATGAATAGTGAAATACAGCATAAAAGTAATGAATCCTTCTGAAGTATTTGAAGGGTAATTTAAGGCCTTTTCTGTAGCATCACACAGCGTTCCCAGAGGATTTAACTATTGGATGAGGATTTTTAAAGCCATTTTGAATTTGGTCTTACGTGTAGCAAATCATTAGAGATTAATAAACTGTTAATTGACATAATTGCTAATTTTTTAAAATCTTTACATTTAGAATTCTTGTCACACTGCTTAGGTTCATGTATCTCTTGTAAGAGGTGTATTAAACTTTAGTTGCAGTGTCTTGCAAATGTACAACTTGCTGATGTAGATACTGCATTTTAATAGATCATTGACCCGTCAATCAGACTCTGACCAATTCAGAGATAAAAAGCTAGGCTTTCATTGGCTATTATGAATAGAGAACCTTTCCACAAATTAAGAAATGGTGTAATAATTAACAGGTATAATGGATATGTGCATTCAGGTTTCAGTTATATCTTTATGAGCTTTAGCTCCTGTTATCTCTGGTGTAGTTAACCCGCTGTCTACCCACAGATAATGCAGCTACAGTATAAAAATGGATTTGTTTTGTGACAGTGGCATTTTACTAATGTGATTGATAGTTTTTTGCTCGTTTATTAAGATCTGTAGTAAGAGTTGTTCTTTCAGACTTCTCTTTAAAACAAGGAATAGAACTTCATTAACAAAACTCATTAAATAAGTAATAGTACTGTTATAAAGAACCCTAGCTAAGATTCTTTTAATAATTTTGCATCTAGATAATTTTGCATCTAGATAATTTACCCAAACTTTATTTTTTTTCTGCTTTATGGGCTTAAATGATTCTAAGTGCTAATGATTCCTGGTACCAGAGTTTGGTAGCTTTGACCTAAAAAGTAACTCAGAAATTGCCAAAGCAGATCATTTTATAGCGGTCTCAATAGGTGGACCAGGAAGTAGGCAAAGGTCACTTACCGTTCCTGAGCTCTAAATATGTTCATTTCAAAACATAAAATTTTTATCTTCCTTACAAAATACATTTTAGTTGTAAGAATTCGTTGAATAATATCAAGAATCAATTCATTTTATCTACTTACAGTGCAAAATATGAATCATGAGAGAAAACTTTTAAGAGAGAAGTTATGGAACTGGAACGTTAAGGAAAACTTTCTGATTTTATGTGCAACTTTAATTTATAAACATGACAAAAAACAAATGAGAAGTGATAGTTAAAAAGAGATGCAGCCTGACCTTGGTATCAGGGGAGATTATGGAACGGTTCATCTTGGGTGCACTCACAGGGCAAGTGCAGGGCAACCAGGGGATCAGGCCCAGCCAGCATGGGTTCAGGAAAGGCAGGTCCTGCTTGACCAACCTGATCTCCTTCTATGACCAGGTGACCTGCCTAGCGAATGAGGGAAAGGCTATGGATGTTGACTACCTGGACTCCAGTGAAGCCTTTGACACAGTCTCTCCCAGCATTCTGCTGGAGAAGCTGGCAGCTCACAGCTTGGACAAGTGTGCACTTTGCTGGGTTGAAAACTGGCTGGATGGCTGAGCCCACAGAGTTGCAGTAAACGGGGTTAAATCCTGTTGGCAACTTGTCACCAGTGGTGTTCCCCAGGGCTCAGTGCTGGGGCCTATCCTGTTTAACATCTTTATCAATGATTTGGGTTGAATGCACCCTCAGTAATTTTGCAGATGACACAAAATTAAGCGGGAGTGTTGATCTGCTTGAGGGTGGGAAGGCTCTAGAGAGAGATCTGGACAGGTTGGATCGATGGGCTAAGGGCAGTTGTATGGGGTTTAATAAGGCCAAATGCTGGGTCTTGCACTTCGGTCACAGCAACTTCATGCAACGCTACAGGCTTGGGGAAGAGTGGCTGGAAAGCTGCCTGACAAAAAAGGACCTAGGGGTGTTGGTTGACAGCCAACTGACCATGAGCCAGCAGTGTGCCCAGATGGCCAAGAAGGCCAATGGCATCCTGGCCTGGGTCAGAAATGGCGTGGCCAGCAGGAGAGGGGAAGTGATCCTGCCCCTGTACTTGGCAGTGGTGAGACTGCACCTCTAGTACTGTGTCCAGTTTTGGGCACCATGGTATAAGAAAGACACTGAGGTGCTGGAGTGGGTACAGAGGATGGCAATGAAACTGGTGAGGGGATTGGAGAACATGTCTTACGAGGAGAGGCAGAGGGAATTGGGATTGTTTAGTTTGGAGGAGGCTGAGGGGAGACCTTATCACAGCTGCCTGAAAGGACGTTTTAGTGAGGCTGGTGTTTGCCTCTTCTCTCAAGTAATTAACAACGGGACAAGAAAAAATGGCCACAAGTTGTGCCAGGGGAAGCTCAGGTTAGATATTAGGAAGAATTTCTTTACTGGAAGAGTAGTTAAGCACTGAAGAGTCTGCCCAGAGAAGTGGTGGAGTCACCATCCCTGGAGGTGTTCAAAAAACAGGTGGATGTGGCACTTCGGGACGTGGTCTGGTGGTCTTGGAGGTGTTAGGTAGAAGGATGGACTTGATGATCTTGGAGGTCTCTCCCAACCTTAACAATTCTATGATTCTGTGCCAAGATAACAGCTTCTTATGATTCAGACTCTGCATAAAGAGTTCAGGTGGATATATAGATAGAGAGAAGAAACTTTGGGTCTATTGGGATGTGTTTAGTCCTACATGTTATTCTCATAGATGGGTGAACCTTTACATTAACAATTACGTAGTAGTGCTTGGAAATGAAAACCAAAGCTAGTTTCTATAGCTTTAATACAGGGAGTAGGCAGAATTACAAACAAACCTCCATGCCCGGATATGATTATTCAGTGATATTTTTCCTTCAAGTGTTCATTACTTCATTGTTCAATCCTGATTCTAGGAAGAATACATTGGAAATATGATATGGGATATCTCTGGAGGTAATGAAATACATCTGCATTTCTAGGGCCTTAAACTTAATTTTATACTGAATTTCACATATGGAAAAGGTATGTTTAGCCTATGAAATACATAGTTATCTAGAAGCTTTCCTTTGTTGCTGTTTTCTGGTTTTAAGCTATAAAGTGTGAAAATTTTCTTTAGTACAGTATGTAAAGCCCTGCATTACATTGACATGAAGTAATTGAGCACACTTGACAATTTTTTAATTTTAATTTTGAGTACCTTACACTATGACATCTTAAGCACCAACTTTTCTGTTAATACAAAAATCTCTGACAGGTCTTGCGACTCCAGATTATAAAGCCAGCCTCTAAACATACTCTTCTAATAATCTTAGCTATTTAGCAATGAAATTGCCCTTCTCATGTCCTCAGAACTCATCAAGAACTGAATTATTCGATGGGCTTATTTACAGTGCAGTTGAATATCATTTTTTCCTTATAAGAGAACTTAGAAAAACTGTTTAAGCTTACTCTGAGGGTATAGAAAGCAGCTAAGCACATTTATTTGGTCCTGAACGTATTTTAGTTCACTTAAATGATGATTTCTCTCTTCCTGAAAGTTGATGCACAAATGCATAAGAATTTTTGCATCCAGGACAGTAAAGCTGGAATAAGATGGTTTCTTACACCTGTGACAGATTGTATTCAGCCCTTGGAGAAGGTGAAGATTGAAGTGCAAGAGCTGCTCACTCTACCAAAGCCCAGTTTGGAAAACAACTTCCTATTTCATTGATCTCTGCATGACATGGAAGTTCTTTAGAAATGGCATGGACTTGTGTCATTATTCTGCTATTCAACCTCTTCTGTACTGTAGCACATAGGTGGAAGAAATCTTTTGCAATTCATTAAATCTTTTATTCACTTGAACCTCCTTATTAAGAGACATTTATATTGTTATACTCTAGAGTACCTAATTAGGAAGGCTACCTAGCTGTAATGGCTGTAACCAAGGCATGAAAAAAGCTACTGGTAGGCTTAAGCATTCTGAAAGAAAAGAAACTTTTTAATCTCATCAGTTAGGTTGCCCTTCTGAATTCATTTAAAGTGGTAGTTACACTTTCTGCTTGTCATAGGGGATCTGTTACTGAAGTTGTTTTTACATTGTGTATTGGGCAGCTTTTTATCTACAAAACTTTAACATCACTTCCTTGGGCATTCAACCTCCCTACCAGTTTGCTTTGTGTTTCCCTTCTTACCTGAGCCATCACTTTAGTGTTGAACTGCAAATTGTGCCTTTTTTGTTATTTGTATGGTACTGGTTTTTAATCATAACTTTGCTTTCACAAGTATGGGGATTGTCCTTTAAAAGGTGTATTCTTAAAGGTGTAAATTTAAGTGCACAACTGTAGAAGTTTGGATACTACACTCTTAAGTATAACTGGTTTTGCAGTAACCAGAAAACTGAGCAATGCCGGTTACTGCGTCGCTTCTTTGTATTATGACATGATAGATCTCATTTTAGTGGTTGTATATTGTTTTTCCAGTTACACCCCTAATATATCAGAGGTCAGGATGTTTATAGTTTTTTCAGTGTTACTCTGAGCTTTCTGAATGTGTGGATTTATCGACCCCTAGTGGGTTGTTAGGGAAATGGCTGTTAATTCAATAAGCGCTGAATGAAAAATTGAAATCTTTTTCAATGCTGTATTTGCTTCAATGTTCTCTTTCTTCTTTTTTTACAGCTGGTTTAGCTCCTGAATTTCCTACTGCTGCAGAATTGCCTATTGTAGCAACTTCTTAATAACACCGCTTCGAAAACGTGTACCTCAGTGTCTGCATTTTAATGGAAACTTGTAGATGTAGCTGAGTGGTTTAAAATTATAGTATATAGAAGAAATACTAAGAAAAGAAAGGGTCCTTTTTTGAGCTGTGTCAGGTGCAGTTCTTTTTAATTAGCTAGAAAAGCCAGTAACTTCTTGGGTAGTATGATACTATATAGATGAATTAAAGGAAACTTTAAATCATCTGCTGAAGTTCCGCTGACTTCTTAATGCTTATTAAATAACTATAATTTATTAGTAATATACTGAAACCTTCCAGTTCATAAAATAATTACTTAATACAGTACTTTCATGCTAAAACAGCACATAAAATATTTATTTTCTAGCAAGCTTTTAAACTAATTTTAAATAGCTTTAGTATTTTTAATCATTTAGTTGAAATTTTAATTTTCTGGGACATGGAATTATCCCCTAATGATGCTCTGAAAGTTTTACAGGCATTTTTCACATGAATTAAACTGAAGTACTGAATAGTGAATTCACATTTGACAGTTTAATTAGCAGTAACAAATGAAGATAATCTGCTGAATAATTAAACTTCAACTGAACTTCACTATAGTTGTGTTAGCTTCTATGTATTTCCAAGTATCAGAATTGGAAATTAAGCCCTGCTGTAAATTTATTTTTCTATGCAACAGTTTTTCTGTACATTTGATTTTAATAGGCTTTTAGTAGTTTTTTTACCAGTTCCATTATGAAATACATCTTGGAATTTTAGATCTTTTTAATTTGTTAAGAAAAGACCAAATGCATTTTTTTGCATTTACTAATATTTTGTACGCTTACTGCATAAACCACGTAGTTTAAAGTCAAAATTACAAAGCAATCCAAAAATGTTGAAAAGACCTCTAGTTCATATTTTTGTGGGAGCACCCAGTATTCCAAGCCTGCTGAAGGTGTCGGAGCAAAGTAGTTCATCACCTGCTGCTGAAAAATGGAGAGAACTCCACTGCTCCTGCGATACACGTAGTATTTATTCTGAAAAAACAAAAGGTGCTGACCACTTAGTGTTTCAGTTAGAAAGCTCTGCAGTCACAGGAGTGCCTGCAAATCACAGCTCTCAGCAGCCTGAACAGGGGAGATTAATGGTAGCAAAAGAATATTTCACATCTCCTGTACCTGTGGCAGTAACTTGTACCAGTACACCTGGAAAGGCTGAAAGTTTAACTTACTCTGATTGTCAAATATCTATAGATAGATGCATGCATACAAATGTAAATCAGGCTGCAGATCAACACCTGCAACAATTCACAGAATCAGCTAGACAAAATCAACAATCACATAGCTGTTGCTCAGACCTCACTGACAGAAAAAACAGTCATTTGGAAGTTAAAAGCTCTGACATTTCTGATTTGGTTGCTAGTACTAAGCAGATCAGCATACACCTAAGGTCTGTGGGACAAGGTGTTCAATCAGACTGTAGAAGTGATCACTATGAATGTTTAAGTCAATATCAAGATATGTTTTTCTCCAAAAATCAAGAGTCAAAACCAAAAGGAGAAGGAAGTGGTTGTTCAGACTTTGCAGTGTCCACAGATACTGAATTCCGTAGTATAATGACTTCAAGTCAGATGGCTGTTTTGGCACGGGATCCGAATGAGATGCAGAAAAGAATAATAAAACCAGTGGAAACAGAAGCAGGCAAAAAACTTGAAGAAAGGCAGTATGATCACTTCCCATTTGCTTCTGCTGTTGGAACGTGTCTTAGTGTGGCTGAAAAGCACTGTAAGGAGGAGTATATAAGTTCACCTGAACTTTTCAGCTCTGAAGATGATGAGAAAAATGTTTGCTTTGAAGCTACAAAACAAGAAGGAAGTGCTCAGAAAAATACTGACAAGTCTGAAGAACTTAGTGTTCCTGCTGAGCAATTTGTAAATGAAGTCCATATTGAACCACTGAGCTCAGGAATATTGTGCTCTCAAGGAGACAGTTGTCAAAAGAACTCTTCTAAAAGACCCCGTAAGTGTGAAGATTCCTTTCCTGGTTTTCACTTGCCATTTAAAAGACAGCTGAAATCAAAGAGGCCTAAACTGAATTCTTTTCCAGCTGATCCTGCGATGAAAGCAGAGCAAGAGAGGATGACAGAGGTCAAGAAACTTCAAAAGAAACTATCACCACTTAAGAACTGCTGCTGCAAAAATCAAAAGTACAATGTTTTGGTCACAGTAGTACATCCGTCTCATGTCAAAGAAATAGAGGTGAAGACTAGACCAAAATCTGCATGTAAAGTTCCCATAGCAACCATTGTAGTTATTGATCAGTCAGAGATGGAGAGAAAGGTGGTGCTGTGGCATGGGGCTGCTTTTTGGTCACTCACCGTGTTTCCCGGGGATGTTGTGCTGCTCACAGGTGAGAATTCCTTTATTCGCCTTTGGAAAGCCTGGATCTTTACAATGCCAGTTTAAAGTAGAACACCATGGAGCCAGGAATTTAGAACTGTGGCTAAGCATTTGTAAAGGTCTTCCCATGTCTTTGGTCTCAGACACAGCAGCGTGTTGACACCACGGCAGTGCCATAGGTAGTAATTGATGTTATGTTCAGTCTCAGGATGAGAAATACTTTTCCTCCTGTGAAGGACTTTATAGCTTAGCAGTAGCATCTTGAGATGGACCATGTTGTGAATTAATAGCTGACATAGACTGTAGAAATATAAAATGCTGTTTGCAGTTCACCTTTATCGTAACATGTCAGCTAATAATGAAGATTTCTCAGAACAAGTACTTTTTGTACTGATTGAGATGCCTCTTTCTTTTTGTTAAGAGTTTAAGTGCTTACAGGGAAGTGCAAAGGTGTGTATTTTAAAGAGATTGAAGATAAGTTGGGCTTTTTTAGACAGTCCTACCTTAAAATACATCAGAAGTGTTTCTGGATAAGTCTAGTACTTTACTACTCATTCTGAAATGTTGTACAATAATTTACCCTCACTCACTTCACTTACATGGTACCTGATATGAGGCTAACGAATGTTTTTTATGAATGGAAGAATTATATCGAAGTACTGGGAAAACTTAACTCTTTGTAAATGGTGTTGGTAGATTTAAAAAAAACAAAGCCAACAAGCAATCAAACACTGTTTCCAAGTGGTCTCTTTCAAACTGCCTTTCACACTTGTGCGAGTGAAGTTCTATGGTCAAGAAAAGCATGATACACTTCAGTAGTGTTGATCCACGAGTTGATGAAGTTGCTTTTTTTTCTTGCAGACATAATAATTCATGAGAATCTTTGGTGTGGAGAGATCATACTGCAATCTACATTTACCAGTCAGTTACTGAATCTGGGGAACGGCTCAGCTCTCAATCCAGAAGAATGTAAGATTGTAGTGCATAAGTTTCCACAGAAATCACAGTAAAGTAGCTATTTAAAGTACTCCATTTTGTTAGCAATGCTGCATACAGAGGATGAGATGAAAATTTGAGCAACTGAGAGGTACAAAACACTTTAGGAAAGTACATCAGGAACGCCTGTAGATAAGATGTGGACATGACATCAGATAGATACATGGAATTTATTGTAAAGTTTGGTAGTTACCATTCAAGACTTTAAAAAACTTAACACTTTGAGCTTAGTTTAAGAAACAGCAGTTAGCCCAGGACTCAACTGTAAGATGGTTGAGATTTCATAAGGGTTAAATTTTTTGCAGAAATGTGAGGCTTACAAAGTAGGTCCATTCAAGGATTGTAATTCATTGCAGGCTATTAAGCATGAAGCCTTTAGAGACACCCAAGTCATGGAGGGTTGGAGCCAATACAGTGGAAGTATCACATCAACTTCCATTTTACTTACTGTCTTCCTGGTGTCCATTATTGCTAGCTATTTAAGGCAGGTTCTGTGCTAAATTATAAAGAATGACTATTTCTTCTTACCAAGCTATGATGTAAGATTTCTTTCCTATTTTGGGTGTAATTTAAAATATTATATGTAGCTTAACTTTGGGATGTTATCCAAAGGAGGCAGATGAAATACAATTTAAGTTTGGATCTAGTGTTACACATCTCAAGAATTTCTTACTTTAGAATGATTGTGAAATGGTTTTGGTTTTGTCAGTGTAAATATGTACCAACTGATAATACTTCTAAGCCTATAAGAAAATAAGGGTGTCCTTTCAACTTTGTTCTTTCATGTAAGTTTATCCTATAGTGGATGGCGGTGTTCTCCGTGGCTTGCTGGCATACATATCATCAGAATTTCCCCACTTTGGAGACATGCCACAAAGACAAGTTCAGAAACTGGACAGTGTTCAGTATATGCAGCTAGACCAGCTCCAGCCAAATACTTTGTTTCATGCCATCTTGAGAATTATCAGCATTGCCGTGTTAACAGGTAAGTTCATGCACTGCACTCCAACTTCCAAAACTTCATCAACAGATACAATTTCAGTAGTGATTTTGGAAGACAATTCTGGTTGTTTCCAATTCACACACCATAGTTTGACATAGGAGTTACAAGTTAAAACCTTTGTGATGATCCACTCATGGGGGGCATAACAGTTAGAGAAGCAGAGTCAAGACAGGAAGGAAATGATGACTGTAGTTAGCTGCTGAGGGGAGGCTACTGCATGCTAGCACTGATCAACAGCTTCTGTGTCTGTGGGAGAAGCATGCAGACAGTGGACACTGATAACCAGTGTTCCTGCTCACTGAGGGACTGGTGTTTTCACGAAGGAATGAGCATTCACCACAGGCTGCAGTTACTGATGTATTAACTTGTCAGTGAAAATTGTCTCACATAGTGTGGAACTACTAAGATGTCTTACTCTAATACTCTTATTTCTTCCACATAGGCACAACAGAGAGCTGCCTCATTAATATAAATTTCTTGGAAATCTGAGTTTTCTGTATATTTTTATGGTAAAGACTCTTCTCCCCCAAAGAACCATAGTCAACAATCCATGTACTGATACTGAGTTTATACTTCTATCACACATTACTTTTCTTCTAATAGTGAATGCAGTTATTTCAGGATTCCTCTTCCTGAAACAATTTTCCCTGTTGCAATTGATAATTTGTTCCCATTTCTTCACCAGTCAGGCCTCACAGCTGTTTACTAGCATCTTCTCCACTTTCTGAAATGAACAAAGCCAAATTCTCTTGTACTTCATACAGTGTCTTGCCATGCTTTTTTTACACACTTTGGACAGTTGAAGACCACTGTTCCCACCTGGAAAAAGGAATCTTCCTCTCTTTAACCTGCATAACTGTTCTGGTTGTCTTTTCTTTGCAGTATTACTGTCTCTCGGTGCTTGACTTCAAGCTTTGCACATCAATTCCATCATATTGCACTACAATCTTGTATTAGTAAGATTCCAAGTTTTACCCACACCGTCAATATCACGTTTATTTGTTATAAATGAAGAATTTTTAATATAGATGTCTTCATAATTTATTATTTTATATAAATCTCAGAACTGTTAGATGTTTAAAGCAGATTGCTTTCATTCCATCCTTAAGAAATTGTAGGTGTATTCCTGTTTGCTTATAATTGTACTGTAAAACTGATAGCAGCATGATTTCTTCTTAATATTGAGGCGTGGGGGGGTTTTGTGTTTATGTGTTCTTTACTGGAGAAGTCATGTAATTTCAAACTTTTTCAGAATCTGTGTATATCTACAGAGGTGGTAACCAAAGAAAAATCATTCTAACAGTAGAACAGAACAGAGATCAACTCTATAGGATGGTGATCTGGGGAGCAGGGGCTGCCTGGTGCCCTCAACTTCAAAGGAAAAAAGGTAACGTCTTGTACCTATAGTTAGCTGTAAAAGGATTTTTGTGATGCAATTAATACATTTAAAATGGTCAGCTGGTAACAGTTTTCCATTCAGCCTTTAAATCCTCCCCTTGGAAGGGCAACATATTTGATACCAGTATTAACATGTCTCCTCTGTTTAGCAGTGCCATCAGCAACAGAATTCGAATGGATTCACTTCAGAAGACTGAGAAAGCATGAGTATTTAGTATGAGAATTCAGATACAAGATGCACTGGTGCATAGTTATGTAATTATAAAAACCCCAAACCTTGAGTGATACCTGTGCTGTGAATTTTGAGTCTTAGCATTGTCTCATTTAGAATTAATTACTCATTTTTTCTACTACTGATTTTTGTTCTCTACTTTCCACCTTACTGTAGCACCAGGTTTTATATCCTAATGGTCTTGCTATGAAGCCTAGCAGCTCTTGCAAGAATTACAAGCCTGTGTTTTAGCAGGGACTACTACTGAATTTTGGTTCATTCCTGGCTTTGTTCTTTTCAAATGAGTGAAACTAGATTTTTGTTAAATTGGTAACTTAAGAGTTTGGTTTTCTGATCAATGGATACACTTAAGAAGTAAATGCTGTATTACTTTAAGTGCTCGGTCTGTTTGCCTAAAAAGCCAATTTTTATATAGTGCAAAATAAACCCTGAAAAGGTTAAACAACCTCAGTGAATCTTTACCTATTAAATGTAGACACTGAATTCTGTCAGTTCCAGTTCAATTCGTAAGTAATCTCCACTCCTAGAAAACCTTTAACTGCAAGATTTACTTTTAAACTACTTGAAGATGATGGTCCAATTTAAGCATTAACTAATTAACTTTGCTACTTAATACCTACATAACTCTTATTTTTGTGCATACTTCCATGTGAACAGGTATATACTGTTCATTGCACACTTAAAAATCTTATAGGACTTAGTGTGCTAGAATATTGCACTTCTCAAAACGTAGAACTTTGTGATTTTTTGTAGCTGCAAAAGATACCAAAGTTAATTTTTAAGACACAATAATATATCATTCTCTGATGCTTAAAGCAGAAAAATGTAAGATATACATCTCTGTAGTACTGAGCTGATTTTAATGTAATGCTTGTGTCTTATTCTTCAGCTGGGGTTCTGTGCGTTTAGCAGTTGGCATTTTAATGATTAAAGGATTTTCTGAAATTCAAGATAACAGTGATTTCTCAACTGTTCAAATACTTAATCACAAGCAAACCATGAACATTTGATCCCAGTAAGATAGCCAAAAAGATAAATTCCCATGGTACTAAAGCATACACAGCACAGCAGCTAAATAGTGTGAGTGGATTACGGGAAGAGCATGATGTCCAACCTTGCTAGAAGTCAATAGTGTAGCTATGGTATGGGTTTACTGGTTGCACTAGCAGATGAGAAACCTCAGTCTTGTAGAGGAAGGTGTGGGAACTTTTAAATTTTAAACTGTCTGCATACTTAAAGTGTGCAAGTCTATACAGTTCTAGAGAATCTAAAGATCATAGGCAGTAAAAATTAGATTTCTTTTTCATCTCTTGCTAAGAGTCGGTCCAGGCTTCCAATATACAGTCATTAATGCTTTACACTCACATGGTTTAGATTACCACAAAAAGATAGATTATATTAAATACATTTCTGTAAATTTGATTGTTTATAGTTTGCTCATGTTTTGTGATCAGTTCCCTGATCAACAGGGCAATGTTAAAGATCTGAATAATAGGCTAAATTCAGGTATCAACCAAATTTTGTATGCTAGACTGTCCTCTACTTTGGTATGTCTCCTCTTGCCAAGTGCCCATTTGTTTCTTCCTGTTCAGATTTTTCCTCAGTGTTGCTGCAGTGTTACTGCCTGATTCTTGTTTTGAACTGAAGCATACTTGGCTCTGGGGGGCAGCAAGATCTCTAGTCACATATGAGCTGCATGAAACTAGTCTGATGCTTAGAGAAGTTTTTTTGGAGTATTTTACTGTAAAACACTATCTGACACCAGATTTTTCAGGAGCTTACAATTTTAGCAAGTTGCCACCAAAAATCAGATGAATCCAAACTATTAAAGTACTAAAAGATACTAATAAAATGAGTATAAAGACACATGAATACATTAAAGAAAAAAAAAAACCTGTGTTTTTCTAACCTTGTTCCCCAAACCTATTTTTACTGCAGCTTTCAGCTGGAGCAAACACAGGTTAAAAATGGCAGCCTAGAGTCTGGTTATCAGACTTGGTTAATAGGTCAAAACTGGATTCTTCTCACAAAGTGAAGCACAATCCAAAATATATCACTCTTCTGTCATCTTCATGTAAAAAGAATTTTTCTGTATCGCAGAGTCAATATGAAGCTGGAAAATTAATTAATATTTAATATTAATATTTCTAAATCAGAAAATTATGGAGATAGAGGATTAAAAACCAGGGCCATAAAAATGGAAGTGGATTACTAACATGAAGATGTTTTTCCTCTAAACATTGCCAACTTTTCCTTATTAGAGCTGACAGGAAATTTCAGAACTGGTTTCTTTTTTCAAAAGTTGAGTTGTCTTGAAAGCTAAATTCAGTACCAGTGAAATGAAAGCATCATTCTGTTATGGGAGGACTCATGCAAAGTTTGCAGGGAAAGGAAAGACTGTACATGTTATCAGGCTTGAAGTAAAGTTGCCAGAGCTGATGATACAGAAATATCCTGCTGATTTGTTTCTCAGTCTTGTAAGTGACCTTGGCTTTCTATAAATGGACCAAAGTATAGGAAGTAAACTCTTCTGTTTACTTTTTTCTTCTGTAGATCACATATGGGACTTCAAGTACCTTTTGGTCCAACGTAGTTCTGTGTCAGGTGACTTGGAATTGCACACGACTCCATGGTCATCCTGTGAATGCTTGTTTGATGATGACAAAAGGGCACTTGAATTTCAAGAAAAGTTTCAGAAAAGCAAAACATCCCTCGTGAAGATGACAAAGCTCTCGGAACATTTGGAGGACAAAATCTCAGGTAAAGTTGTTATCCATAGTTCAGTAATGTCTGTTATACAGTGCATAACTAACCAAAATAGTAAAATGCTTTTTTTAAGTTAGCCCAGTTCTGAATTTATTCTGGAGGCTGCTTCTCAGTACCCAGCCAAACCAAATGCAGCCTTTATTCACTGAGCCCAGAGGTGAGAGGTGTGGTGTGATACCATATGAAGATAGCTGTGGAATACAGGGAGAAGTGCTGCCTTTTGTCTGTACCCACCAGTCCAGTAATGATGTGATTCATCACTGAAAGTTTGTCAAATAGTATTTCTATGAAACTGGAATTCTCTAAAGCAAGTGTAGAATAATGACTGCTGTTGAAAACTTCTTACAAAAGAATAAAGAAAGTCACCCCCTCTCAGATAAACCTAGAACATTGCTACTGTTGTTGTTAAACATTAAGGGACTAAATAAAGTTGGTATTGCAACATTTAACTCTAGTTTATGTATAAATAGTGGAAAGCTGTTACAGCTATGCTATTTAGTGTCTCTGAGTTAGTGTGGAAGAAAAGCAACTGGAAATTATTTGCACAATTCTAATATCTTAATCTCTTTAATCTTAATCTCTTCTATAGTGGCTACTACAACAGTACCTGAAAATGTAGTACTTTTATACATTTTTAAATAATATTAAATCACAATGATTTTTTTACTGCATAAATCATC
The DNA here is from genome assembly GCA_025331215.1 of Actenoides lindsayi. Taxonomy (NCBI): domain Eukaryota; kingdom Metazoa; phylum Chordata; class Aves; order Coraciiformes; family Alcedinidae; genus Actenoides; species Actenoides lindsayi. The sequence continues at coordinate 16,466 of WTSP01016386.1, read as the reverse complement.
TCTAAAACTAAGAGCATGTGCTACTAAAGGAAAAAAAATCAGAAAGTTTTATTGATAATGGTTTGGGGTTTGATTCATCTGTAAGCCTTGCTTCTGTTTTCAGTTATAAAGAAAACAATGCAGATTTGATTGAAATTGCTGTGTGCTTTTTTTTTTTGGTAGGAGTGATTCAAGTGAAAGCCCATATCTTAGAACTGAAGTTTACCATTTCAACTGGTCAGTACAAGCAACTCAGCTTCTGTGCTGACACATCACCGGAGTGTGTTTTGGCTTCTCTGCCTATTATTACATATTCAGGCTGTGCTAAATGTGGTTTGGAACTACAGGCAGATGAGAACATGATCTACAAGCAATGTATTAGATGTTTGCCGTACAACAGAGTAAAAAAATTCTACAGGTAAACAAAATAAAGCTAAAGCAATGTGTGCTATTAGGGAAGGAAACTATGACTTTCTCTGTTTGAAGTTCCCACACCCATAAAATTCTGTATTTAAGATGCAGCTAGCAATTCCCATTTTTCTAATGTAATTTGAAGGAACTGCTCTTGAACTGCTGTATTATATTGCCATTATTTATAGGTGATATTCTTTGTTTAAATCTAACTTCTAACTTTTTTTTAATACTACATCATACAGTAACAAGGTTTATGTAGTACTTTGTCACTAAGCTAAGCTGGAGTAGAAGCTTGAGGACCAAAGGAAAACTCCTTGAGCATCTTGTTTGGGCCTAATTTTCAAATCAGGTGAATGCACAACCATATTTTAAAAGTGAGAAATCAACTTCAGCCTTGCAGAAATAATATTAACAAATCAATGGACATTCCCATAGAGAGCAGAGGTAGTAGGTTATCAGCAGATGGCACTGTGAGACAAGATGTATGTGCACATTTACTTACAGGAAATAAACTGAACAGCTCCAGACCATGTAGGAACATTAGTAAGTAATTATTCAATCCTTAAATTTATTGCAGGCTTTAGAAATGTATCATAGCAACTTGAAAGACAAGTAGTTGAAACAATCATAGGTCTAATAGATTTCAAGAGACTATGTAAATTTTCTACCAAAATTACTTCTGAAATTAATAAATCAATGCATACTCCATAGTTTCTCACTTGACTTTAAATACTAGAATACTATTTGTCTAACAAGTTAACAACTTAGTCCTTTTCCTCCATGCAAAATAATCTTGCATCTTTATATGCTATTTCTTTTCCTATGAGGGAGGATGAAGTTCAAAGAGTTTTTTCTTAACTGAAAAGGTTCTCCTACATTTTCATAAGATTACGACCACTCGTGTGGTCCTGAAGGACCTCAATTTACTCTCCTGCACAAAAGGTGATAGAAAAATGGTGAAGATTTCCAATGTTTGTATTCTTAGCATGTGATTGCATCTTGACACGGAACTTCAGTGCACAACCTTTTCAAAGACAAGTCAGTCATCTCTGCACTGACAGTTTGCTCTGGTCGGTTTAGTAGGAATCAATCTCCTTGGTAGTATTTCCAGGTTCTGTACTGTAGGATAACTTCATACATTTTACTTCCTAACAGGAGAAAAATCTGTCTCTTGCCAAAGAAATACCTTGTTAAAATGAAATTAGCTAACTAAATATGCTGTTAGTGCTGTTGTACTACTCAACAGCTTGACAGTCAGTGGTTAGCATTAGTCTCATTTATAAAATTGTATACACAACTAGTAAACTGCTTTTTCTCTTGTGGTTTGCCAGTTCATGTTCCTTTATCTCAGATTGGTTTTAATCCCTCAGTGTAAGGAGGCAGTAAGTTCACTATGCTCTAGCAATGCAATAACTACCATCATCTCCTTGGGAGTAACCTAAGTTCTGTTCTCACTCAAACCAGGACAAATCTGCAGAATCTTTTCTACTGTATGAGTAAAATTTGGTAATCCTAAGTACTGCAGACTTCTTAAAACATAGAATTAGTCTGTAATTTGACTTGCTTCTGTCTGATTCAGGGAATGTGGTACCTTATTAACCTAACACAGAATTATTTTTTTTTATTTTCAGAGTGTGAATATTTAAGATATGAAATAGGCACTATGATAGGAAAAAGAGGTATTATGACAGGATCTTGGTATTTGACTTACACAGTCTTAATCACGGATTTCAATCCTGTAGGTCACTGAAGTCATCCCCTATCATAATTTTCTCTTGAAATCTAGGAGCCCATGTTTATTAATCTGCTGTGATTTTAATGAAGCTCTTTTCCTTAAGACGCTGAAGATACAAGCTTAAGCTAGATGTATGTATATATGTTTAGAAGGCTTTTTCTTCCTAAGTTAGATAGCCAGAACACTGAACACTTCAACAGTAGCAGAAGGTCCTAGAAAATTAAAATTTACATAATTTCTGTCATATAATGTGTGCAAATATTTCCATGCTTGTTTTGAGCTAGGACAATATTAATATCAAGCTAGAAGAAATCATGAGATATCAGATTTCAGATATCTGTTTTGGCCCAAACTTTCAGTTTCCTAGCATCTTTTTCCTGGAGTTTGATATAATGGTAGCATTCTCTTCACATAATTCATTTTTCAGTCTATACCAATGAGTTTGTCATTTAAAAAGATGAACATTTGAACAGTAGCAGTAATGGGATAGGAAATTCCTAGGTACACATGCTCAGTGGGGATTGAATCTAACCCCTCTGTACTGGTGGAGAAGCTGGCATGCTGCACTGGCTTTGTATCTGGGTACTAAAGACTAATCACTCAGTAGCCTCTGAGGAATATTTTAATAGAACTATGTATGCATTTAGGGATATGACTAAATAATTTCAATAATTTGTTTAACTGTTCTACAATTCTTTAAATCGACCATATTAAACCCAGTAGTATTTAAGGAGTAAAGTTAATACCTAAACTGCATTTTCTGTGGCACTAATGAAAGAAAATTAACAAACAGTTAAAAAACTCTGTTTTGAGGGCTTTGAGTTTTCTTTCTTACCATGACAGTTCACTCTTTATTGATGTAAATAAGATCATCTGAAAGAAGACTTAGATGACCTTGAGAATAGAGTATGAAGTCAGAAACAGGTAGTCACCATATGATAACCAGGAATGAAGCAAAATTAATCTTTCCTAAAGCATCGCTCAGTCTGTAGTCCACATTTGCCTATGGGTTTGAAACCTGTAAATTTTGCAACATCAATTAGTATGTTTCTCTGCAAACATTGAAGTTAATGATACTTAATTCCAAATTAAGTTTCCATTCCAAAATGTTAATTTAGTATTTCTGGAAGTCATAACAGTTCTCATGCACTTCTAATCCAAAATACTTTTCTTCAGAGATAAAATAGCGACATCCCATGATTATTTGGGAAGCTGAGCATGTAAGTGAACTGCTGTTAATGATTCTCTCTTGAAGGGAGCCAGCAGTCTTTAATGACTGCAAATAGTTTGAGCCTTGGTTTCTATCTAAACCAACAGACTTGAAATAATCCCAGAGATCATCAGAAATGGAGTTCGCTTGGCTCTTTTGATCACTTCACTTGAGGTTATGAAATGTAGCCATAGCTTTTAGGTTAACAGATAGCAAGTCAAATCGCTTGCCTAGTGGGAAAGTGCCTCCCAGGCTTTCAGATTAGTGCTGTTAGGTATATTCTTGCTAACTACATTTTATTAATAACACACTAATTGTCAATATACTGAAGTACTGGCTGACTGCACTATTTGACAGTGCAGCTGTTTGTCTCTTGAGGTGATTTCTTTCATTTCTGTTGTCTCTGCAGTGAGTACATTTTATTCAGTTGAGAGCATCTCCCATTTCAAAGTTCTGCACTGAAGATGATTGTACCTTATTTTATTACTTTATTTAAAACATACTGGTTTGATACCGTTCCAGTGTTGTTATAACCAGGATTTCCATTATTGTGATATGCCCTGATGTTTACTATTGTAGTTTCTTCTGTGGGATGGTCAGGATGCAGGCATTGAATCCTGCTTTGATCAAAGCAGTGCAGATTTTCTAAACAATGTGAGGATTGTGATAGTGCAGAAGTTGCAGGTCAAATTGTAAATGGTCTCAGGACAGTGAGAGCATATGTTGGGTAGAAACTGCATCAGCTGTATAAACAATAGCTTAGTAGAACCACTCAAAAGCTTGAAAGGAAGCAGAAGCTACCTGTTGAACATCACTATAGAGGACTGCTGAGGTATCTCTCAGAAGCACAGAAAAAAGCAATAGCAAGAACTTCTTGGGGGAAACAATAAAGGAGGGTACCAATAATGACAGGTTAGAAAACAAACACTCGAAATATAGGGAATACCTGTGCTAAAAAAAGGATCACTTCTTACCTGTTGCTTGTCATCCAGTATCACTTCTGAATCATGTGAAACAGCAAAATTTGGGAAGACAGCAGTCCCCAACTAGGTTCATTTCAGACCTAATAAGAGTACAGCTGACCATATCCTATGCAGAAAATGGTCTCCAGAAGGAGGAGGGATTTTTTGTTTAGTGGTATGTGAAACCCCTTGGTATTTGTCATAGTACAAGAGATACTATCTTGTTTTTACCTAGTGGCTATAGAATGGTACATTAAGACCAACAATATTCGGTGATGTTGATACAGATGACGTAATTCCGAGCGATATACCGAAGCTTGTCTCCCTGCTTTCCATTTCAAATCTTTTTGTGCCCCTTGTACATTTGTAGATACATATACTTACATCTTAACATTTGTCCTTTAGATACTTCAAAGCTATAAATGACATAACACTGATTTCATAGCAGTGCAGTTCTCATTGTTTTCTAGGAAAAGAACAGTGCTAATGCATTGTTTCCTGCAGTTATCGGAAAGCAAGGCTTACTTGATAGCTTTAGGAATTATTGTGACATTGTGTAGTAAATTCACTATATATACATCAAAATCATTCCATTTCTACAGATTTGACAGAGATGAGTACATAGAGACTTTCTAGTTCTAGTTGTTGGTGTTTTCTTGGAGGGTAATATTACATTGTATTACTTTCCTTCGGTAATTTTGCTTCAAGCAAAAAAACATAGCAGCTAACTTTCAAGAGTCTTTTGTTTTCTGATCCAGGCCTGCTTTGATGACAGTAGAAGATGGAGGGTATGAAGTTTATGTTCATGTGGTATCTGAGCTGATGGAAAAAATCTTCCTTAATATTCCTGCAGACTGGCTCAACAGAGTAGTAGGTACTGTTTCATGACTTACATGTGATAGAACAGGCAGCAAAGTTCACAATGGAAGTAATTTTGTAATTATGGACAATTTAGAACTGGGATGAGATTGTTCAGCATATGATGATTGCTCTTATTGTATGAGACCTACAAAAAAACCCCCAAACCTCAAAGAGAACACTTCAGTGTTCTCACAGCCTCTTAAGAGGTGAGATGGTATGTACATTTGTTATAGAATTAAGTATTCAGTAACTAAATGGTTTCCTTAAATGCAAACCAATCTCTTAGCAGCTTTTAGGAATAGCAGGCACGCTTTCATAATGTAAGGAACTGAGCAGCCTTTCAGAGAGGCTTCCCTTGGTACATCCTATTTGACTTCTTGAGAGGTGTTTTATATGATTCACAGGTGTTACAGTTTAATCAGAAACAGTCTTAGCACATTGGGTTTTTAAAAGAATTATTAAACAAAAGCTAATTTTCTGTTCAGATGTTGAGCTACTCTTCCAATAATTCAGTGTATCTTTCATGGAGGAACTTGAATGTTAGGTGCTGTTGTGAAAATAAAGACTAAATTGGTTTGTTCTGTCTTTTGCAGTGCCCTCTTCAGATGTAACCTACAGCTCAGTAGTAGCAGATCTGTGTCATTTTCTACTAGCAGATACAGAAGCATCCTATTTGATGGAAATCAGGAGCCATTTTGTGCTAGATGAAAACAGCTATCCTTTGCAAAAGGATTTCCATCTGCTAAGTTTTCATCCTGATCTTTGAAGCATTGACCTCTGCAATGACCGAGTACCAGAGCCCGTAGGAACACACAGATGGCAAACAGAAGAAATATGAATTAACTCAAGGAAGAAAATCTCATGAAAAATACAAGAAAAGATTTGTTTATTTATTTATTTATTTAACTTGTAAAAAAAACCAAAAACCAAAATGACTGGTATGGAATATCTGCTGATAGTATATACTGTTGCTGTCATACAGACAAATTGTCAAAGTATATTTTTATACATGTATTTTTATCTTAAACTCTTACTGGGTATCTGTTTTCATTTTCTCCCCAGAACAGCTCACTAATTGAAACTGATTTTTTTTTTTTTCCCAGATATATGGCAGGTTGGAGGGAGACAGCCACAATTCAGTAACTATTTTAGTTATAAGTTTTATTTGTTTTATCCTATATGCTACCTGTAACTTGGTTATGTCTTTGCTTGCTTTGCTATTGTAGTTGCTTTCCTTCTTTCAACAGCAGAATTTCTGCCATTTACCCTCTGCAATTTTGCTGCTGTTATTTTCTCTTGTGAAACAGAACTACTCATTGAAACTAATTTTGTGTATCTAGAAGTTACTGCACCAATTTAAGAGGTTTTTAACAGTTTAAACTCGTGCATTCTCTGATGGACCCTTTACATGATTAATTGTTGCAGTATTTATTGTTGTAGTAATTAACCAGCATAAACTGGCAAATAAACTTAATCACCTCAATCCGGTTTAATCAGGTTTAATGCTAGTCTGCAAACTTTTCTACCAACTTGATTAGATTTAGAAATTAATTCTTTTTAAAGTCTTAGTGACTTTTATCTGTAAAAGACTGAGTAAATTTTGACTGCACCTGACTTCATAAAGTAACAATCCTCATAACTATTACTCTGCAAAAGCAATTAAATACCTATATCAATATTTTATATAAATGGGTATCAATCTTTTTATACCTACGGCTGGTAGAAGCTGTAGGTGTGAATCATATTTGCTGTGTGGCTAGATCCTTGCAGATTCTTACCTGCACTGTTCTCATCTGGGAAGTCCATCTCCACATACAGTTCAGCTCTCCTCAGCCTTCAAACACAGATGTTCTCAAAACTGAGTTTGATCGATCAAGTTGTCACATCTATTATAATGCAAGTAATTTGCCTGTTGAACAGCTTTCATGTGCTCTGTCTTGGAAGTGGCTGTTTCCAAGTGAATGTTTCTTGGTGCTACTTTGGATTCTGTTGGTGTATTTGGGACTGGGTTTTTAATGATGCTGGTTAAAGCCATGTGTAAGCTGTCTGTTCTCTTGTGTACCAATAAAGGGAAAGATACTAATGTTTCTGATCAGTCTGTCAGTAAGAGAGAATTCTAAGGATTATTGGATGACTTTGAAGGAATGAATTCTCAGCTGAGGTTTCACAAGGTCGCTTATCTTATTTCTGCTTTTCTTTGTGTACTGATCAATCTGGTCAGGTTCTGTTGATCAAATAAGGTGATGTCAATAGCAAGCTTTGTATTCCCATGTAAGCCTTAGCCCTCCTATGATAAAATGATTTCCCACTTTTTGTCTTAACAATCTCTGACAGAAAAGCATAGAAAGTCTGATCTTTTGCCAGCAAAATAAATTAGACTAGTATAAGAAAGAGCACAGTGAGACCAAAAACCATGTTCACCACTAGCACCACCAGTGAGCAAATCAGGTGCAAAGGGCAGGACCGCCTCCCAAAGAAACTAGGTAGCCCCTTGTAAAAAGGAAATACTGCAGAGTCTCTGTAAAGGAATGGTGACTTCCACCCTGTTGAGCCTGGGGCAAGGGAGGAACCAGTCACAGAAGTGACTAATTGCAGTGTCCTCATCTAATGATTAAGAATGAAGACTTACTTTTGCTGCTGTTAATAAACTGCGCTTTGTAAAAGGAGGATTCAAGAGATGTGCAAGGACAGAAGCGCTTCTTATCCTTTGTTTAATGTGACCTGGCAAAAGCAGGACAACAGTGTCCTAGCCCATCACCTTGGTCCTAAGCATCTGTGCCTTTTATACCTTATTCTAACTATGCCTTACTTCCTACGTGCCTGATTGTAGAATGGGAATTTCTTAATGCCAGCTGTGGAGGGTTGACCCTGGCTGGGCACCAGGTGCCCACCAAGCCCTTCTATCACTCCCCCCAACCTCTGTCAGTACGGCATGCAGGGGGAGAATAAGATGAAAAGGAAGTCCAGGAAGCAGGGCTCCAGAACACGTATCAGTTGCTGGGAGGACAAAGCCGAATGGCCTCCATCCTCCTCCTGCCCTCTCCCTTTAGAGTTGAGCTGACATCATATGGTATGGAATATCCCACTGGTCAGCTCAGGTCGGCTGTATCCCCTCCCCCATCTTGCC
>WTSP01016379.1:0-36859 GCA_025331215.1 Actenoides lindsayi | reverse complement strand
GGGGGGTGCAGAAAGTGAAAGGCTGCACCTGCAGGGAGGAGTGGACAGGACAGGTGACCCCAAACTGACCAACGAGGTATTCCAGCCCATATATGACATATTCAGCTTAGAGCTGAGGGATCTGAGGGCTCTCTGGGCTCTTCTCCCCTCTTGGCCTGCTTTGCCAGCTTTGCTTGCCTTGGCTTGGGTCCTCTTTTGGTTCCTCCCTCGAAGCACCCAAGGAGGACTCTGTCCATTCTGCCTTTGATCGCAGTCTGGGGGCTCCTGAACCCAGTACCAGAATCCAGCTCCTGAACACAGCTCCCATCTGCTGCGGGGCCCAGTCTGGGACTCCTCCCGGTGCCTGCTCCACAGCAACAGTGGTGACGGAGATGGAATTGCCATCAGAGGGGTTGGGTTTGATACTGGGTTTGTATAGATTTGTATATATTCCATTTTTATTATTATTATTTCCATTTCCATTACAGCTGTTCTAGTTTCCTTTTCTAATGGCTAAGTCTCTCTCTCTTATTCCCTTTCTCTTCCCCTTTGGGGAGGGAGGGGGGTTAACAGAGAGTATCTGTTATAGGTCTAAGGGGCCACCCTGCCACTAAGCCATGACAGAGATCTTGCAGTAAGTGCCAAGGTTTTGTTCTCCAAAGATCCTTGCTGGAAGAAAGCAAGGGAGTTTGTGTAATCACAGAGGGAATCTGATTGACATATGGATCTCAGACATCTCATGGTGTCTTGCCCTGGAAAGAAAGGATGACTAAACCCCAGTGAAAGAAAGCAGTAGTCCCTGACTTCAAATAAGGTGGTAGAAGGGGATTCCAGACAGAAACCCAGACCCTTTTAAATGTCTATGTTTTTCTTGGCTATTTGGCAAACTGAGGCAGTTTAAGGCCCTGTTTTCCAAGCTGCTCCTCTCTTAAGAGTGGGTTAATGCAGTAAGTTAGGAGACTCACACAGAAGAAACTAAGATTGATCATCTTCCCTCCCTCTCTATCAGAATGATGCTGTCAATAGGTACTTTGATGGACTTGTACAGTATGGTGAGGGATATGAAAACCGTATACAGTTTATTGGTGATGTAGACTCAGGGGACATCAGTATCACCATCAACGCAGTGACCATGGAAGACAATGGGGCATACGCATGCAGCGTTCGTCTAAGGAATGATCCCCCCAGGCAGAGTGCAACCTTGACTCTTTTGGTCCTTGGTAAGTACAATGGAGGCAAAACCAGATCCAATAGATAAAACACTCCTACCTCTAATATCCACATTGTTTTAGACAACAGATTTTCTAACAGGGAAAAAAAAAAAAAAGCTTTTCCAGGAAGTCATCATCCACAATTCTGCCTTCGGTCTTCTACTATGGAACTAGGTTAGGAGGCTTAGAGCACCAAACTACCTTAGATACAAGACTGTAGAAGACTGTTTTTAGATCTGTGTATTTTGCTTTCCTAATAACCCTTGCTTCATCACAGGGCATTCCTCATTTCCCCTGTGGCTTGTCATATTCCTGTTGTCAAAGGATGAGTTACCCAACACTATTAGACATATCCACAAAAGCATCTTACAGTTCCTTCTTGGCTAACCGGTGGCAAGAAGGGAGAAACAAATTAGAAACAAATTCACTCCAGTTCCTTTGAGAAGAAGGTGGTAGGTGCAAGACCAGCCTCTGTTTAGCAAGAATAAAAACCACTAGTGCAGGAGATAGGCTGAAACAAAACTACGTCTGATTAAGGTAATTCTTTCCTTTCTTTTTCCTACAGTTGCACCATCCAAGCCAGAATGCAATATTTTGGGGAAAGCGGAATACGGACAGACAATCAATCTGACTTGCATTTCTCATGAGGGCTCCCCAAAGCCGAGATACACGTGGCAAAGCTTCAACGTACAGAATGAGCCCCGTGTACTACAAACCACAGAAGGTATGGGAAATTCAAAGACATCAACTCTGACTCCTCTGTAAATCAAGGCTGGAAATATTTTGAAATGCAAATACAAAAACACACTTAAAGAATTTCCTAGGAAGTTCTCTGACAAGTATTCTGAAAAGTTGTCCTTTTGGTACAAGACACACTCCGCTGTAACTCCATTCTCAAAGGAAAAGGACCGTTACTTGAAGTAACAATGGTCAGTAAGATTTTCACTTCAGCTCTCACCTGTCGAGAAAGCTGGCTCACTCTGGAAGCAGACAGAAATCACTTCTCAATTGCTGGGCGTAAGCAGGACGTAACATGAGGACTAATACGGGGTTTTCCACCTGGTGTGTCTTTATATCCCAGCTTGCTTGACAATTACCAGGTCTCTTTCTGGGGTGAAGGCAAACTAAAGTTGGCTCTTGAAGCTGCTTTTCTTCCAGAGATAACTCCTCACCTAGAGGAAGGTGGTATGAGAAAGAGTTACACCAGAGTAAAAGAGGCTTCTGGTTCTTCTGGACTGTCACACAGGCCCCAGTATTTTATTTGCTTTCATTTTAAGTCAGAATCTAGAAAAAAATGGAACTGAATATCCATGACAGGACCTTTGGTAAAACTGTTCACATAGAAATGAGGTTTTAATGCTCTTTTAAGTGTAGTAGTGACAGAGTCATCAGATTTATTCATTTCAACAACTTTGTTTCTTCTGGGTATGTTCAGCTCCAGAAAGACTGAGTATCTGAACATAGACATCCTGATTTAACTTACCAAAGCATCGCTCTGTATGCAAACTAAGTATGATCAGACTCAACAGGATATTTAGCGCTCACTAGCCAATTCTTACACAAATTATGCAAAAGACGAAATATCACCAGGGACACAAACCTTATTGATTTGACTGGCCACTAAGTGGTGCCAGCGCATCACGGACAGCCCTGAACATACCAGGAGTTGTCTTACAGTAGCAGCTGCCTGCCTGCTTCTGCCATGGTCCTCTTCTTCCCTGGCACGGGAGTCTCTTCTGATCCATCTCCACCTCGCTTTCGTTTTCATCAGAGCACCGATGTCCAAGTAGTGGGCCGACTGTCACCTTCTGCCCCAAGCTGGCTGGACGCCCTACTGTCGCTACAAGCAATTCCTTCCTCTGCTAAGTACCCGAGCTGAGCAAGTCCCAGTGCTGCAGCGTATGCAGAATCCCCTTAGGAGCCACTCCAAAATTCATAGTATCTAACCCACATTTTTGCCAAATTGACTCACCAGTCAATTACGGGAGGATTTACAGTCTGGTAACTGCAAGTCTGAGAGCTATAAGCATCACACCGAAAAAAAAACGCACCAACCAACCCCAAACATGAGACAGTATGTAGAGACTTAAAAAAATAAAATCAAAAGTCAAGCATGCAGTCGGTTATTTCTCGTTCTGCATGCTCTTTTACTGCTTGGCACTAGGCGCCAGCAGAGGCTAAACAGAACCCCAGTCCCATGAGGGGCTAGAAAGAAGTGAAACCCCAGGGAATAAGACAGGGAAGCCACTGAAAAATATTCAGAACCTTTGATTTTTAGAGCAAGAATCTGGAACCTTGTCGGTAGATCACAAGCAAAAAACACGGGACTACCCATACGAATGTCAGCTGGAGATGTAACAAACACAAAGTGACTGCTGGAGTGGACAGAGCTGTGCTTGAGCATAGGGTTGTGAGCTCCGTTGGGTTGGATGGAAAAATATCGGTATCACAGCGACTCCATGTCACTGTATTTCTTTTTTTTCTTCATTTATATTTGCAGCCTGTGTGGCCCCTCCCAGACTAGAACACTATATCCCCCACTGCTAAATAATTCATATCTGAAATCCTAAGATCTGGAGGACTGAAGAACTTTTTGTTGTTTTACAAGTGAATTCATCAGAAAGCCAGTTCTCAAAGCCAGATGCCGGTCTGGGCCATCTTGTATTTCTCTGCAAAATCCAACACAAAAATGTTTTTACTAAGCACACATACTTCTTTACCCTCCACCTACAATTTTCTTTCTGAAAGGAATGTTCAAATGCCACATGTTCCCTGTAATCAAAACAGCACACTTCCGTTTGTCCTCCCACAAATCACACCAAAACCTAGCTACTAGCATGGCAGCTCCCGAGCAAGAGCGAGCAATCCATCAGCTTTAATAACCTCTCAACACTCCCACTTACCCTGAGCTGGAATTGAAGGGCTGATGTCCCCACTTCCTTCCATGCTTTAATTCTTTTAATTTTTGGACTGGATTTGTGTTTCACAACAGGGGAACTAATAACTCTGAAGAACATCTCGGCGGATACCTCTGGCTTTTACATCTGCACTTCAACAAACATTGTGGGAAAGGAATTTTGCAACATGACAGTCAGCGTTGTGCCACGTAAGAGATGGGGTTGCTTACTGAAAGAGTAGTACCAGAAAAAGTATCCTAGCTAAATGTCAAAAGGATTCATGAAAGCAGTGAAGACAGAATATAAAATTCTGCTTTCTTTAAAAAAGAAAAAGGCACACCTTTTTTTTTTTTTTTACCTTTAGGACAGATTCTTTGCATTGGTTTACATGCTAACAGAGCACATAGGATTAGTTCATGGGTGACAAAAAATGTGTAGAGTGAGATGGGCTTGAGCCCCCAAAGTGTGAAACTAAACTGTACCAACAAACAACAGCAGCTGTTCAGATCCAGGGGCTCCTCCTTACTGCTAATTATTCTCGCAGACTTATCAGCTACCCAGTACAGAATTCCAGTTGCAGTAGTTAAATTTATGTGGTTTACACTCAGTCTGAATCTAGTAGTGTGATCTGGTATCTGGTGGTGGGATCCGAATTCCAGTGATTGTGCTGAGTGCATTTGGTATCATTCACACTGCAATGGGCTAATTCTTTTCTTCCCCTATAGCATCCATGAACATAGCTCTTTATGCTGGCATCATTGGTGGAGCTATTGCTGCAATTGTAGTGATTGGTATTTTATCCTATTGCTGCTGCTGCCGGGCGGACAAAGACAAGGACTATGAGATGGCGTAAGTACCTTTCTCTAGGGAGGCAAGTGGAACGTGAGAAAGGTTCACGTTCTTCCTCTAGCATCAACATGTGCAGTAGAAAGCACGGGAGAAAAAGAGGAAAATCAAGGATAGGGTGCACTGCTTTCTCCTTTCAGTTTCGACCCTAGTGGCTGCTATCTCTTCTCATGGAATATGCCCAGTATTACCAGTCACCTCTGTGGTCTCTGGGTAGAGCCCAAACCTCACAACTGAATTAGCAAGCCCAAGACAGTCAAGCATGCACAGCTACTTGATAAGCAAAGCTCAGACTGTTTCTCATTTCTTTGAGTCCCCATATATATATATATGTGTGTGTGTGTGTGTGTGTGTGTGTCTGTCTCTATCCTTGCTTGCCTAAGTCACCATGAGGCTCTGTATTCAGATTTAGGACTGCAAAATAAAAATCTTTTGTTTATACTCATGATGGAAATGGACCACTGGAAAAAAAGTGGGATGAGAAAAGATACACTAGTCACCCTTTCTCTATGTACGTGTTATGAGAAAGAAAAGATAAACAAACAAACAAAAAAGTAGCTTGGGGCCCTCTTGCACCACCAGCAAGACAATTTATGAAGTTCAGTTTGGTATGTTTCCAGGTCAGCTTAGAGCAGTCTAAACCTATTCTAACACAAAATCTCTTCAGTAAAACTTCTAGCTGCTTTTAACTAACATCTCTACTCCTGAACAATGTCTTAGGGAGAAAGAGGATAGAAATGAACATTACAATGAGACACCTATGAGGAATCGGAGAGCAGAGGACGATGGTGAAAATGAATGAAGAAAGCAGGAGGCCAATGCCATCTTCAGGATTTTGCGAGGCACAGACACCACTGCAGAAAATAAATCAATCCCACTTCCTTACTGCAAGAAAGTTCTTTGGAATAATAAAATGGAAGTTAATGGCTCTGCCTTCAAGTTCTATGAAGGAATATTCCTGTCTCCCTGGAAAGAAGTGCTTCACGAACATTAAGTACTAACACAAAACCCCATAGCAGAAAAATGCGCGTGCAGCCCTGTTTCACCCAGTCGTCCCAAAATAACCAGTCTTCCATACTTCCCACTTTCTGCAAAAAGATGCCAGTCAGGTCTGTTTGGAGACCAGAGTTGCTGCTGTACCCCTAGGTCCACAGAAAGCTTCAAGGTTACCACCTGCAAGTCATCGAGGAAGGGTGGTCTTGTTTATGGCATTATGCAAATGTCACAACCTACAGCATTGTTCAGTATAGAAATTGTTTTATGCAGACCGAAACAAAGTGAGTTTTATGGATTTTTTTTAAATGTGTTTTTTGTATATATTATACATGCACATAGAAATAAAAATATGGGGAGGGGGGAAAAAACAAAATAAAATAAAATAAAAAAATCACAGATGACCAAAGCATCCTATTTGGAACAGCAATGCATACTACTGGATTGGAGAAGGTAACATGTTAGATGAATTTGTAATGGCAGCTGATAACATCTAGAAAAGGTCTAGTAGCCTATGAAATGTCAGATTCCTGAACTTAAAAAGAGTTCCAGCTCAGACAGTTCCCAAATACTAATTTTCATTACATTATTCTTTTCTCCTGATAGTTGCACGAGCAAGTCAGAAATAGTCCATAGCTCCTGCTGCTTCTCAAAAAATGACAGTGTGAGAGCATGTGCATGGCAAGTGTATCTTTTATAAAAAGAAGGAAAAAAAAAAGAAAAGGGAGGGGGTGTGGGTTTCTTCAAAATTTTAACAATTTAATCAGAAATGCTCTATGTGCAAAATGTGTGCAAAAGTGGAGAGAGCTCCCATCATTAGTATCTTATCTTTGGAAAAGAATGGACTGTCTTTGCCCAAAAGACTGTCGAGATGGTATTAAAGCTAATTAAGAGCTGTTTGTTTTTTGGTTGGGTTGTTCGGTTTTGGTTGGGTTTTTTTCCACTACAATATTTATCCTTTCAAAGCTCTCAACTGCATCATCAACTTCAGGAGTTTCGGAAACTTACTGCAATGCCTCCCACATGCCCCTTACCCCCAAGCAGTTACTTTTAAAGCTGCAAGAAAAAAATCTAAAATATAACTTGAAAGAAGAACAAGCAATCCTCCTACACGTGGGCAGCATTTTCTAGATTATGAACTACAAAAATGAGACCAGCAGAATTCTGGCTTGCTTTCTGCTTGCCTTTGTTTTATGTGGTACTTAAAATACAATTATTCGTTTGTACTAATAACAACTGCAAAGAACAACAACCAGAGCGCTTCACAAAGTACACACAAACCTAAATCTCTCCGGCAATGAGCAACCTGAAATGCAACTCAGCAAGACATTCTGAGGACCTGTTTCTGTGCTTAGTTTAGATGCATGACAACATGGCAAAAAATGGATGACTAAAAAAGAATTTTGCATACAGAAGCTGAAGGCAGATAAAAAACCAAGGTGCATAGCTCAGAAACAGCCCTGATATGTATTTTGTTCTCTTTTGTAAGAAGTGGTGTAGTAGGAATTATCTAACCAGTTTTTATTGGGAAACAAAAGCTATTTCTTATTTATAAAGGTTACAGGCATTAGTCAGCACTGCACAATCCCTGACAAACACCTATACCCTGGGGCTGAAGAGGGCTTCTGCTGTGGGATAATAGTGTGGATTCTCACAGATCTTCAACTGGAAAGACTAGGAAAAGGACAATTACAGAAGTGTGTATGGCCAGAAACTGGCTCTGGCCTCTACATTTTAACACTGTGCTACCTAACTCAGGCCCTTTACTCTTAGGATATGTGAAGCTAAATTGCTGCTTGTCAGTTGAGGTCTTTAAGCAACATGTGTACATTGGTCATTTTAACTGTGAAGAAAAATGCAGATTAGAAAATCTGCATTAAGTTATCTGCAGAAAACAGCCACAAAACACAGAAGTTGTGGGTTTTGGTTTTGTTTTTTGTTCATGTCCCTCTGGGTAACAGTCCTGCCCTCAACTGCATCAGCTGGTCTCCCCAGTTGGGGTTTTTTTTCCTGCAGGCAAGAGTGCACTTCACCTCCAGATCACTGCTAAAGATACTAAAAAGGCCATACTACAGAATTATCCAATATTCCACTTGTTACTGGCCTCCATGTAGTGTATGACCAGATTTTTACCCATCTAGAACGTAATATTCCTACTTGGATACAAGCATACCGTAAGAGACTATACCGAAAGCCTTGCTGAAGTCATTACTGGCTGCTATTGTTCTTCCTTTATTCACAAACCTATCATGGAAACCCACCAGGGTGGTCAAGCACAACCTATCCTTGGCAAATCCATGCTGTCTATTTCCAGTCCCCCTCTTCACCTTCACACACCCAAAAACATGTTCCAAGAGAACTTGATCCTTTTTTCCATGGAGTCCAGTGGAGCTGAGCAGCCTAAGGTTTCCTAGATTGTCCTTTTGACTGATGGGTGTAATATTTGCCTTCCACAGCTGTGGATCTTCTGTGCTCTCTGATCTCTCAAACATGAGAGAACAGCCTTGAAAACATATCAGGCAGCTTCTCAGCATCCTTGGATGCAGCCCATCTGGCTCTATGGACTTTGCTCCAGTGCAGGTTAGGGGTTGACCTGCTGGAAAGTAGCTCCATGGAGAAGGACTTGGGAGTCCTGGTGGACAACACGTCAACTATAAGCCAGAAATGTGCTTGCATAGCCAAGGTATCCAGGAATGCATTAAGAAAAGTGTGACCAACAGCATGAGGGAGGGTCTCCTCCCCCTCTAATCTGCCCTAGTGAGGCAACATCTGGAGTACTGTGTCTAATTCTGGGCTCCCCAGTGCAAAAAAGACAGAGAAGCACTGGAGGTAGAGTTCAGCAGAGGGCTACAAAGATGAGAGGACTGGAACATTTCTATTAGGAGGAAAGGCTGAGATCTGGGGCTGTTTAGCCTAGAGAAGAGAAAATCGAAAGATCTTATCAGTAAGTATCTGAAGGGTGGATGTCAAGAAAATGGGGCCAGTCTCTTCTCAGGAGTGCCCAGTGATAGTACAAGCAGCAATGGACACAAACTGGAACACAGGAAGTTTCACCTGAACATAAGGAAAAACTTCTTTACTGTGAGGGTGCCAGAGCACTGAACCAGGCTGCGCTGCCCAGAGCGATTGTGGAGTCTCCTTCTCTGGACACTTTCAAAGCTTGCCTAGATGCGTTCCTGTGCAACCTGCCCTAGGTGACCCTGCTTTGGCAAGGGGATTGGACTAGGTCTCCAGAGATCCCTTCCAGTCCCTACCATTCTGTGACTTGTATGGGTCTACAACGCCCAACTGCTACCTGATCTGCTCTTCAACCACTGCAGGTGTTCTCCTTCCTGAATGTAGAGATCCAAGACCTTCTTAGGAAAGACTGCAACAAAGAAGGCACTGAGCACGTCAGCCGTACCTGTGTTACTGCAGCCACGTTCCTAAACCACTCGCACCACGCAGCAACAGGATCGCTTTCTCCTTGTTCAGTCTTTTACTGCTAACGAAGTCAGAAAGGTTCTTCTTGCTGACCTTCAGCCCTTGCAAGCATCAACTCCAGGTGAGCTTTGGCTTTCTAAACACCATCCTTAGAGGCCTGACCAGTGTTTGTGGATTCTCCCTTTGTAGCTTCTACCTGCCTTATACTGCACTAGGACTGGGGTGCAGCCATGAATTCTCTGTAAAGACAAGACAGTCCCCTGATCAACCTACTTAGATTCCTGGACTGTTCTTGCATTTGGAAGCTGCTGTCCTGAATGACCTGACACCCTTAATGAACTCCTGTATTCTTCAGAGCTGTCCCCCAGGGATTCTACCTCTATCATTTCCCACATAACTCCCAAGGTCTGCTCTCGCTGCCTTCCTCAGTCTTCTCAGGATTTTGAGAAGTATTTCCAGTATTACACAGAAAAGCTGGCACTGCCACTGCTGACTTCAACATTTAGTATAGTGCACAAGTCAGAACTGATCAGACAGACAAGAGTTAATTATCTCACAATTCTTGTTGCTAGAGTAACAGCACTACTTTTCTATTTATTTGTATCATCTGTTGCAGGAAAGACACCAAGGCAGTCTTCTATCTGAAGAAGTTCATAGTACAATGAGCAAACCACCAAGATTAATTCTGGATGCGTTGGGACTAGTACTAAATTTGTTATAGCACAACACAAGGGAATTTGGAACTTCTCTTGCATTTCACCTATTCACTAGGGAGTGAGCAAAATTATCTGAAAATGGGAATCAGAGAAGCTTGTGGGTGCTTCTAAGACAGAACAAGGAAAGGTGAGGGAACAGAGATAATACAGGGTTAGACTAATAGAAGTGCTTGCCAAGTTCTTCATTTTACTGAATCATTGCAATAAAAATTGGCAGCTCATTCCAAGGTAAAGTGAGGGATGATAATCCCGCAGAAGACATCAAGAGGGCAGAAATAGGTAATAAGCTTGTTATTCCTCTGCCCCATACATTCAATCTACCCAATGGAAAGATGTTGTTAAAGCCTTTGCAGTCAGTTGTGTATACCTCTTATCAACCAAACAAATTAAAAAGTCAGTTTCACATGTACACTTGTGTCGCTTAACTTTTGGGGAAATTTTAACATCTTGTTAAGGGAAAGGATTAGCACTTTTTAACTCAACTAAGAGGTCAAAAAGCACAGCCCCACTGTGTTAATTATGCTGGGTTTTTTGTTGGGTTTTGTTTTTGTTTTTTTTAAAGTCTGAGGAGCAGAAAACTACAGCTATTTTACAAGGAAATCCAAACAGGGCTTCCTTGAATACAGGTTTTCATTCACCCAAACCAAATTTTTAGTTGGAAGACTCTGGCCTTCTGCACAACATCATCTGACTCTTGACAGCTCAAGACTCAGAGTCCCTGAAGTGGAAGCAAGTTTTCTATTAGGGTATGAACTCAGCATGGACCTCACTCTATGTCGCTGGCAAAGAACAGGCCTGGTGGAGCAAGTATCAACCGGTACCATTTGGTCAAGGATTGCAGCACTGCTTCCTCCAGTCCAACATTCACACCAACAGCAAAATCCAAAACCCAATAAAAAAATGCTCACCCAGAAAACCCCCACTGAATTACTGCCTTCCTTCCAAGATTCTGATGACTGATGTATTGCTAAAGATGTAATAAAGATGACTCTTTAGACACAGAAGTAGAGATTACCAGGCCATTCACACACATCACTTCCTGCCCAGCTAGTTTTCTCTCACTTAAGAGGTGAGAAGGAAGAGTTTTACCTGAGGGAGCAGCTGGAATGCACAGAGCTCCACCTAGGGATGATGGACAATCAGCCAGTCAGGAGCTCTTGAGGGCAGACCAACATGGGTGACATTCCAGGATGTCTGCTGTAGACAGCCTCATCAGGAGGAAGTACACAAGGCCTCCTTCATACAACTGGAAAGAGCCTGACACTCCTGCTACAAGTAACCAAGAAATTAGAGGGGAGGTGCTCTCTGCTGGACCTCATGCTTACAAACAAGAAATAACTGGTATGGGATGTGAAGACTGGGGGGCAAACTTGGCTTCAGTAACCATGAGATAGTGGAGTTTGGAATCTTAAGGGGAAAGGAAGAAAGTAGAAAGAAGGATCACAACCCTGGACCTCAGGAGAGCAGTCTTTGGCCTTGTTCAGAGATCTGCTTGGAAGAATCCCGTGGCATGTAGTCCTGAAGAGAGGTTCAGGTGAGCCTGTTGATTTTTCAAGTATCACCTCCTCCAAGACGAACAGAAAAACAAGCAGATGTTGACCAAAGAGCTCCAGACGAAAGACATAAAGAAAATACACAGGAGGTAGCAGCAGGGACAAATTATTTGGGAGAAATACAGAGATGCTGTGGGAGTGTGCAGGTGTGGGGTTAGGAAAGCCAAAGGCCACACAAAGCTAAATCTGGTAAAGCACATGAAGGCTAACAAGGAGGACTTCAGTAAGTACATCTGAATGGGAATGGGGAGCTGATCATAAAGGACAAGGTTGAAGGATTGAATGTTTCCTTCGCCCTGGCATTTACTGGTAAGATCAATTTTCCAAAACAAATTTCAAATGAAATTAGAGACATCAAAACTAGGTATTACTGTATCTAGAACACACACACACATATATATATGACATTTATGCTACATCAGAATACAAGGTATTATTAATATACTTACCTAGGGCAGAGAGTGATCAAATAGGAACTTCTTCCACATACCTAGTTTCTACAGGTTATTGAAAGGAGAAAGTGGACAAGCCAGAAATGCTTAAGTAACACTCAAATTTATAGTTTCTACTACACAGAGGCAGTAACTGCTGCTTACTCTACAGGAACATGCTTTATTTTTCAATATCAGTTAAATACGTTGAATAGAATGTGAAAGAATGTGATTACAGGTTAATATACTGATGTCATAGGCTAGATCAGCAGAGTTGCCACCACAGTCCGTTGTGGTGACAACTTTCATGACCCTCAGACAAACTCTTCTCCTAGCCAAAGCCTTTACAGTACAGAGCAGTAATGCACAATTCAACAATCTGTCTACTATTCATCTAACAAGAAAAAAACCACCAATTAACTTCTGAACGTATAAGCAAAACCAGGATGACTTTTACCTGTTACCATCACAGGACTGACCAAGCTAAACTAAAGAATCTGCTACATGTCTGCTTTACAAAACCAACTCTTTAGACAGTTCAATTTGTATAGTACCTATACACCCACATACAGACAGTATTAAGTTATTATTTAAAGCTCCCGGGCTGCACCACTCAAACTCTGCTCAAGAGCCATTCTGCCTTTACTTGGTTTTATTTCCCGTTGAGAATTCCATCATGCAGGGAGGAGAATTTTGTTCTGATTTTGACCCACTGTTTGTGCCTTATCGGTACTATTACTCGCACATTTATACTAAGTGTGCTAAGGTTGAAAATCACCATCTTTCCCTCATCTTTACTTTTTCATCAAAAGAGAAGCATTACTGTATTGTGCTTATTAAGCAAATTTTATTTTTCAAGAAATCAAGAGTTTCAAATTGCAAAACAGCCTGGGAAGCAGAGCTCCAAAACCAAAGGATTTTCTATCACCCTCCAACAGCTGTTAGGGATCCCCCTCAATACACGCAGAATAGTAGCATTAAATGGGCTACATCAAGTTAGTGTACATGTTCTCATTATATAGATCTTACAGTTGTCACTACAAAAAAAACCCCACCAGAAGTTGGTTATTACAGCAAGACAGTTACTAAGTTAACAGCCTGCCACGTACAGCATGTAACTACTTACAGCTTATGTATTATTTTAAGTTACAGGTTATAAGGTATAGACATGCCATGGAACCCTAAATCTGTATTTCTCCATTTCTCCTCAGACTCTTTATCTCACTCTTGAAGATACAGAATATCTTAATCACAGCAACAAACGCTCTTAGGTTTGTGTACTTACGCAGATACTGAACAAATATTTCAATAACAATGAATTCTCTTCTTCATAAGAAGTGAAACATGAAAATTTAATTGCAACATCGACATCTGAAAATAATTCAAAGATTACAGTTCTGCATGCTTTGAAATGTCAACGCAGCCATGGCTGTCAGTTAAGCAAGTTAAAACTCCAACAAAGCTATTCCAACGCAGAAGAACCTTTACCAGCACTGAACAGACACTCCTACTGTTACAGCATTCGCAGATGCTTCATTGGCAAATCTCAGTCTTAGAGGTTCATCACCCCTTATCTGGTGACATCTAGCAGGTAGAACAACAGCCCCAAAGGAAGGAAATACAGAACAGTTCAAGAAAATGCAGTGACATAAGCAAACTATTACATAAGAGGCATCAACACAGTTTGGTGATCCTGCAACACTGGAAGAAGGGCCTGAACTGGCCTTACAGTGACCGTAACGGGTTTCCAAATACACCAGCAATGGGCCTCTTTGAACACACGGATCAGCAGGCTCAAGTTTCTTCATAAATGTGTTGACCTCTTCCCTTCCTGCCCCTCCCTCACCCCCTTATCAAAAAGAATGAATTACCTAATTCTGAGTTTCAGTTTCTATAATGAATGAAATAAATACCTTCTCACGGTTAGTTGCTATGGAAACAGTACTTTACAACTGGACCATTGGAACAAAATGTAGAAGCAACTCAAAAAAAACAACAACCAAGCGTTCTTATTTGAGAATCAGTTGAGGACAAGGCTCAGACAGACAGGTTTTTGAGGACCAGTCCAAGACTTGTACCTCCATAAAAGGAGGACTATCTCACTTTCTAGTGATACATCAGACAGTCTTACAGTTTATGTGCCCTCAAATAATTGTGACTGGTATCTACCCAGCCTGACTAAATTCATATTAATCTGTAGATATAATTTCACATCTGTTTGAATTTGCTATTCCTTTAAAGAAAAAAAAAAACAAACAACAAAAAGCAAAACCAAACAACAATAACAAAAACCACTAGCAAAAAACCCCACCTACACTCCTCTTCAGTCTGTAAGTTTGACAGGCACGCATTTTTTTTGAAACAGAAAACTGATGCAAATGGAAAAAATACCTATGTTGTACTTGCTCCCAATTTATATAGCCTGTGCCTCTAAAAGAGCATTAATAGATGGGATAAATTTGTCACCACATTTCTTCTAAGACATTCATACAAAGTCTGCTTTTTTGCCTTGAATGACCACTCAAATTCTTCATGGCTAGAACTGACAGATTACAGCAAATCTTCAAGACTGTTAAACCTTTAGTTCCCCATATGCAGCCCTTTGTACCTTCAATGTCCACCTCCATCATTCTGAGAAGAAACTGTTGTACACTGAAATTCCATCTTCCACATGCAGAAGAGGGGAAGAAGATTATTAAAGACAAAATAAAGCACTTGTTTAAAGTCACATTGGCCACTGAAGTATTCCAATCCAATAATACTGACTAAATCTTGAATTTGCACCCTATCTGTTAAGAACAAACATGGCATCTGTTTTTAAAGAGAGGATGCAACTGTCAGGTCCCTTCAAAATAAATCTTCCTATAGGTAATAAACAAGATTTTTGTCTTCTTTAAGCCCAGTCAATAGTTTCATCCTTTTAACAAGAACTTGAACTCTCAAGGGTTGCACAGAAGATGAAAAACTGCAGTCTAGAGAAACTGCTTGTTATCTTAGGGAAACAAGGAAAACTAGAATTTACAGCTATCCTGAATGTAAAAAAGATTTTCAATCACTGAAAGACTTGGATAGATCAGATGCACTTTTCAGCAACCGAGTAATTCCTCTTCCTCGCATTGTACTTGTTGCATAAAGAGAAGTCTTCACGCCACATGGAGAACCACCTATTAAATTAAATAGTTTGCAAATCAGATCAGCCTTTAAAGCTTGCATAAATTAATGGAATTATTTTTCATATGCTGTGGAGCTGAACCTATCCAACAGCTCTAATACAAAACATCAGAGGCAAGGGTTGTGCCCTCTAAACACCAACACCCAAAGATCTCATGATTTATAATTGGAACAGTTTCAAAGTTTCATTCAGCATGTATTTTATATGGAAGAAGATAAACTGCAAACTCACAAAGCATACAGTTATTTGTCTTGCAAGCTTGATTTTCTTCCTCTGAAGATTAGCCACAAACTACCCAGGTGAACTGAGCTCACATGCTGCCTATTTAAAATATAATGACTTAAGAGTAAAGCCAGTATTTTAAAGATGGCCCTGCCTTAAAGCACCTAAGCATATGAGAACAGATTTCACGTGGCAGAAAAAATAAGGGAGTATAAATCAGAGAGCAACATTTGTCAGAAAAACTAAATTTTGAGACACCTCTTTGACCATAACATTGTGTCCTGTAAGAAAAAGACAGCTCTTAATGTTTACATCTTCAGAAATTCAGTGAAATCCAAATGCAGGAACAAGCACAGCTCAGGTCAAGCTATTTAAGCTTTACACTGCTGACAGGCAACATTTCAGCCCAGAAATTTGAAAGAGCAGCAGTTGGGTTAAGTTTAAATACCACTTCCCTTTACAAATGTGAAAGTTTCAAACTCACAATTAGAAGGGACACACTCTTGATCCTGACTCGGAGAAGTGAAATGTCTGTCATATCCAGAACACTCATGCATCCTTTTCTGTATAAAGAAATAAATATTTAAAATAATATGTGCGTCTTCTAAAATACAGTATACATATCTACCCATGAAACCTACAAATTACAGTTAAAAAAAATTTACAAGAAATGAACCAGCTCTTGATTATTTCTTTCAATCAGTCTGCCCAATGTATGTCACGTAAGATAGCATCCAAAGAGAAAACAGCTAACCTGAAACTGGCAAGTTTGAACACTCCAGTTAACTAGAAAACACCAGTTTAAAGAATCTGACCTGAAAACGTCCAGCATCCAGTATCACCACCTTGGTATTTGTGCTTTCACCATACTCAGAGTCTTCAGGTGGTAAGTGAGCTGGCGTCAGTGTGACTCCATACGCAGTAGCTAAAGATTTACTGATGCAATAACTTGACCAAGAGAAAAAGAAAACAAGAGAAGTTTGGCCAAGAGAGCTGTAATGCTCACGTACAGACACAGCTTTAATTCTTCAACTAGCAAACAAGAGCAACCACTGACTGAGATGCACAAGAGCAGATGACAGAGGGCAGAAGGACATTATTGCAGCAGCTAAATAGTTACCCCGCACCTTTCCAAGACCAGCATCCTAGTCTACAACTACACGTGAAATTAAAACAACTGATTCCCCACAATGTCGTGCAGCCACTTAGTATGAAAAACCACCTTTTTTTTTTGCAAGGCATACCACTACACAAGATTCTCATTTTTTTTAACAGAAGACTAATTATTGTTATCTCTCTCAAAGTGCTACTATTACTGAGATCTTAAATGGCATTTCCTTATTTCTCAACTATTTACTTCCCCTTTCCCCACATCACGAAGATTACAGAGCCTTATGTATCTACACTATATGTAAGGCAGTATAGCGGTTTCCAAAGTACAGATACACTAGAATATACTAAGAATTTCTCACTAAATACAGGTATACTAAACATCTGAAGAAAAACATTGCATTCTAATGCAATTAACACTTCTCTCAACTCTCCAACAGTGAGTGGAGGTAGTGAAATGATGACTACAGAGCAATGGACATTACTGTCACAGAGGTTACATTACATCTCAGTGCTAAGACTTACAGCATACTGCTAAGCCATACTATCAACAATTACAGTTACAAATAGAACAAAGCCTTGGGGGTGGAGGGAATAAATAAAACCCAGGATCAAGAACTACAGTGCTCCAGGCAGTCAGAGAAGCCAAAGCCAAAAATGTGTATCTATGTAACAAAACACAAACTCCTCATACTGGAGATAACTCCTTAGCAATACTCACGCAATTTTCTTACAGGATGCCAAAGCACAGCAGAATATACCATTCTCTTCATGCCACTTGCACCTACATGAAATAAAGTCCACACTTATTTCAGAAGCTTCTAAATCATTATCAATATGAACAGTTGGTCTGGTAAGAAGGATTAAGTATTAAAGATGTTATCCTTTTGTCTCAGTGACCAGTAACTAAATTCCAAGTGGTTTCTACAGAGTTAAAAGGTATGCTTAACAGGCAGCCTGCTTCATATGCTGAGGTGGGGAAAGGGAGAAAAAAGAATCCTAAGAGGCAAACAGAATTTAAAGGTAACAACTTGAAGTTTCACATTAATGTGAATTCATCTCTCTCAGTACAAGCATCCCCACTTTCCGTATGTGTGTTTTAAAGCACATTTTTCCATTCTTGTTAAGGTCTCCCTCTAGTGTGAGGATAATCATGGAAATGGAAAACTACCTGACTATAAAAAGATGAAGTGACACTGATTATCCAAATGGATCTTAAAATCCATACTATAAGTAGACTTCTAAGAATAATATTTTAAATAAAATTACTAAAATTTAAGACCAAATTATTGGTTCTCACTTAAAACAGTAGCAGAGGAAAAGTGAAAGTATATTTCTAAGTCAACTGTCACCACTAAATACTCCCCTGCAACACTACAAGCTACATACTGCTTCTTTATACAAACACAGAAAATTCTGAAAGCAGAAAAAGATTTACCATTCAAGACACACAAAGAAAATATATTCCTATAAAGTAAATAGAATTCCAGATGTGCAATAAAGAATATTCATCCTGGAGAATAAAACAACAAAAAAAAAAACCAACCAAAACCACCCAAAACAGGGTCTAGGTTAATGCCTGTGCGTTGATTTACACCACTGACAAACATACGTTGTCCCTCATCACACTGGCAGCATGAGGCATCAGAAGCATAGCAACAGCCAGGTCCCATCCAAATTACACTTCTAAGAGTCTGAACCTTCTCACTTCTGTGATTTTCAGTTAAATACCACCGTATAGTTCATTCCCATTTTTTACCCTCTCCTTTAAATTATACCTCAGTCTCACCACAAAAATAGCCATCTATCTTCACACTACTCGGAAACTATTCTTCATTTCTAGTTGGACTCATGATGTGACAAGAGCCATTCCTGATGAAGAGGTCTGCAGAACATTCTAGCCTAGCAGCATACAAGCTGCTTGTAAGGCACCAAGACATGTCAGGCTAATACACATTTCCACAAAGAACCACCCAACATACCTGGTATTGCTGCAGAAATCCCACAGGCAGGCATCCAGTTCTCTACACAACAAAGTCTTGGATGGCTCCTTTTGGTGTTTCTTCCAGTACAGTTCTATCAACAGGTCTTCTACAGCAAGAAGCTCCAGATGGCTCTCAATGCCTACAGCTCAGAGAAAATCCAGGTCAGAAAATAGGCAGTGAATACTCTGCTCAGCTAACTTCTTAAGTCAGTCCCTGTTCATTGTCCAGCCTCTTACTAGAACATCAGAGCTCTTGTAAACCTTAACAAGTTATTCTGCCAGTGGTCTTAATAAAACCTGGCTTCCTTGGAAAGGGGGTCACCCTATATTAACATAATTTTCTCCATCTCAGTAATTTAAGTATCCTACTTGTGGGCCATCTCTCCTTAGAGGCTGTTTTCCACACAGTCACCTTCAGTGATCTCACTGCCTCTAGTGCTCCTTTAACTGTCTGAGCAAGAAATAGTGTATATTATTTTACAGATGTGCTCATTAGCCAGTTAGCTGTTCATGCTGCTGTTTTACTGTCATGGATGGGGAGGAAAGGAAGGAGAAGGACACAAAGTAGTTCCAGCTATCAGTACCAGCTTTTATGACACTTTTGAGACCCGATGATTTTCAGACAAATAACTGTCCATGATTACATGACACTTCTTTCTTGGGGAGAGGTGGGGGTGGGGAGAGGTTGAAGGCCAAAAATGATCCACTTCCCACCTGTTATGCTAGCCATTCGATTGAGACACCAGTTAATCCGGAATCTGTCGTTAGACTAGAGGAAAGAAAATTTCAGTCACATTGAAGTACAGTACATAACTGACATCTGCAGATTTCTGACTCCATCTGAAAAGGTCACCTCCAAAACAAAATTTAATGTTTGTGGGACTGAATGTACACTTTTCCTGAAAATTATCTTGAGGATCCAAATGCCACAGAGGTTTTCCAATCAAACCCCAGGAGAAATTTTGGATTAATGTTTGGGGACAGGTTAAAAGTTAACCCATGTTACAGATAATCTCACTTAAGTGCTATGAGGTATTTTTTTCATATGTATTTCTTCAGAGCCCTGTATTTATGGATGGAGCCCAAGATCTTAATCCTTTAAGGATTAATGCTAGGTTCAGATGGAATCAAAATGTAATACAGATGTCACGAAGCTCAAATGTCTCTGAATCCTAACTTTGTTTTGCTCATTGGCAAATGAAAAGAGCAAAAATTAAGAGGTATGATATTCTCACGGGTACAGTGTCATAAAAACATCCCTTAGAAAAGCAGGATTGTATGACTGTTTTGCAGTGCAATCAATTTAGGTTAAACGCTTTTAATATTGACGTAAGTCAAAATAATATTAGAGACCAAGGGAAATGTTTATCAGTAGACTAGAGTCAGAAGTGCAGGTTGAAAATAAGAAGGCAGAAAATTAGGTCTCTGCTTCATAAAGATGTTAGCTTGTAGGGGACATGTCTTCCTGTATGGAGCTGGGAAACTCTGTAAAAGAGAGTCTTTCCCCACTCATTTGCACACTGATTAGGTTTTAGACTGAAGTACCTCCTTAGTCATCCAATAGAAGTGAAATTAGAGGTTTTGATTTAGAGCATCTTACTTTAACCTTGACCATACCCTGCAGTAAAAGCGAGGCTGGACATCTCTGTTTGGCTGAGAAAACTCAAGAAGTTCCTTTAAGACAACTGCATAAGAAGTACGTGGAAGATGAAATCCAGATAGAGGGATCTTATGAGTGGCATCACCTAATGAAAGGGGGAGGGAGCAGGAAAAATAAAAATTATAAAAAAAAAATCCAAGTTATGAGAAGTCTTGTTGTTTCCTTAAATGATACAGTTGCCCTCTTTGTATCTCTTCATACAAACATATGTATACACACAAGCACACATGCACCTCTTCACTACAGGCAGTATCTGTGACTAAGCTATTGAAATCTTGCTTCTGTCAGCAGAAGACTGGCGAATTTGGGATGTAAGCAAACAAACACACACTTACCCCTTTTATAAGGCCATTATCTAAATATCTGACATAGGAAAACAAGGGCCAGGTTTGTTCCCTCTGTAGACAAGGAAGGGAAGTGTCCTAATAGAAACAAACTGGAATTTATAAACACTATTTAAGAGTCGCAAGGGAAACGAGGCAAGCCAAGCCAGACACAACAATGGTATAAATACTTTAACTTTGTTGATATATGTAAAGCTGAAAACACAACTTTTAAATACAAACTGGTATCTTTGAGTTACTCTGTTATGAATTAGCACTTCATGATGAAGATAAACACAAGGTCTATCAAGGGAAGGATACACTGCTCAGATGGGCTTGAAGGCATTTAAAGCCATGTAAAGTTTAAGAACATACTGTAGTGCTTATTGAATTGAAATAGGAAGACAGAATACAAATAACTCTGTCATTGACAAAACCATTTTGGGTTCATTTACTCTGCCATTTGTGGGTAGAAGAAACATGTAAAAGGTGACTGTGACAAGCTGCTCTGTCACTCCTTTCTCTTCAAAACTTGACAAGTTACCAGAAGGAGAAACTGTAGGCTTAGAAAACGTTTGGATACAAATAAGATGAGTCCAAAACTGTACACCTTTCCATATCATCCTTGTTCTCCACTGATACTTACTAGCAGCCTGGCAGTGGAACCGAAAACCATATGGTGGTACTTCTACAGGAGAGGAGGGGAGATGGGAGAAAAAAGAACAACCATCATCCAACAGCCACAATGACAGATCCTTAACTCTCAACTAAACACCACAGTTTCAGTACAGAAAGGAACAGCTTCATCTTCCTTTGTGGCCTTGTAAAAGTGCCACAACTATTTTTGACAAAGTTTTTTAAAAAATTAATACAACTAAAAATAACAAAGTATATTATATAGTGTCTTTGTGTTTAGGTCCAATCAAGACCAACATTCATTGGCACAAAATGTAAAGCACCAACATCTGAAAGTCCTCCTGGATTCATTGTACCCTCTTTCAAGCTTCATGCAGTTCTGACACTTAAGCCCATCTCTTCAGAAGACACAAATCAGCACTGCTCTGGCATTTTAAGAAGTCCAACCACTTACAGTCAAAGAAATAAACCTGTCTTAATACCAGAAATCTAATCTGGGCAGCAGTAAGTGACACTAGAAAGCCTCCCTCTCACCCTAAAGCAAGATGAACTACTTGTCTCCCTTTCTTGGAACTCACCTGGATCTATGAAGTGATGGAAATCAGCCATTATGCCATCCTGAAGGGAATACTTGACACACCCAATCTCACAAGGAAGGAAGCGCTGTTCACAGTGGGATGGCAGCTTGCCATGGCTGTAAATGTTCAGGAAATAGAAGACTTCTGCAACCACAGCTGAGAGGACAAAAACAAACAAACAAGCACGGGAGAAAAAAATAGGGTAATGACCAAGTAAAACACAGAGATCTTGCTCTATATCTGAGAAGACAAGGCACTTATGCAAGAGTCCTGGTACACCTTCCATAGAAGCTACTGTGTGTAGTCATCAGGGAGGAAAAAAAGACAAAACAACACAAAACACAAATGAAATAAAATCAAATAAAAAACAAAATCAAACCCCAAACCCACAAGTATGCCTGGAATCCAACAGAAACTTCTATTCTTTTTTATGGTAGGTCTTTCTAGGAAAATATGGTTAGGGAAAAAACCAGAAACACACATCACTAACTACAAAGCAGCCTCACTAGCTCAATTCAGTAACTTACACAAAGTTAAATAGTAATAATCTTCTGGGTAAGAGGAGATAAGAAGCCCGATAATTAAAAATTTTGAGAGCTCATTTAGCAAAGAAAAGCAAAGAAGGTGGCAAGAATACCAAAGGCAAATATTAAGAAAGAAATGTATTGTTTACCAATTTTAAAAGTATCCAACTATGAAAAATCTTTCACGGTACACCTTAATCCTTCTCTCCATGGATGTCATGTAACTTTCTCCCTGAAGTTTAAGGTACCTATTTAATCCTTACCCTTACATTCTGCTTCTCATCAAAAAAATCCTACTTATTCTACTAAATAATAGATAATTGTTTTTACGTAGAAAAAATGCTATATGCCAGACTTCATGACATTTAACATCAGTTGTCCTAATCTCGAATGATGGTGCTCTCTTACATCTGAAATACTACAAGCTGCAGGGTCATAGGAAAGACACCTCTCCCACTTGGGTTTGCACGACTTTCCTTACAAAAAGACGGATATACCTACAGGGAACCATGCAGGACTTGTACTGAGAAATATTACAGAACAGCATCATAAAACTTATCTCAGTTATCCTTTATCATTAGCCCTCTAATTCAGTTTAAAGATCAATCCTGTCAGCTCAAGCCACCATGATCAACCTGATTAAATTTGCATCACAATGACAGGGGAGCATGACCTCTGGCAGAGAGAGCACTAACAGGTATCATACTTTCTATGAAGCTACTCTTTCCTGCCTCTCCATAACCATGACAACACGAAAATAGTTAAAGAGCCTTGTTAGGTAAAAGGCTTGAGCTGAGACTTAACCACACAGCAGATACGGCCTATATTAAGTGGCTGCTTGATTCACCATGTAAGCACTACCATTTATTATTTTTCAGAAAAAATGTAATATATGAATATATGAATATGAGGAAAAAAAATTACAGATGTGTTCATTACTCAATTCTAATTAAAACATCCATTTGAAGAGGGGGTATAGATAAGGAAGGTTTAGTTTTCAAGAGCTCTTTCAATAACGAAGCAAGCCAGGATATTATAAAAGCACTGACAAAGTACATAACCCCTCTTTTATTCCCCCAAAGAGGCCATATCATCATTTTATTTAATGCTTCTACCATATGAATTCTGAACTTAGATATCTAACAACTCCTCACCCTTAAAATTGGCACAAGTATTCCCTTATGCTGAACTTGGATTAGGCCTTGTAAATCAAATGTAGGAGTTAAGAACTACCTTTTTCTTAAAATCCTTGAAATAATATTAAAGAAGCTCTTAGTAGTTATACTTGCATTCAAGCTAAAAAATAGAGGATGCAATTATTTCAGGGGGGAGAGGGACATTCGCACTGACTTCCCTCAATACTACAAAAGGCCTTTTGGCAGCAGCAGACCATTAGTCTAAAACAAACACATGACACAGATGGCTATTAGGAAAATGTAAACAACATATAATAGGTACCATTGAGAATATCTACAAAGGGCAAACTTTTATCTACCCACATCAGCTGCTTTAAGATTACTATACCCTCATCATTCTTCCACTTAGAATTCTTCTTAGCAGAAGCATCTGGAGGAGAAGTAATACTGGACATCTTTGTGGTCTGACAAGCAGGAACTGGATGAGACAGATTACACGGCTGGAAAAGATGAGAAAGTTAAAAAAAAATAATTAGTAAATCAAAAGAGTCTAGTAACCCCCAATAAAGTCATTCACTTCCTTATACCAGAGGAAAATATAACATCCACTAACAGCTACGGTTAGGTGGAACAAGTCTGCAGTTTATATACAAGTGTCTATGTACTTGCAGACAGGAAGGCAAGATTTCTCTCCTAAGAAAAGAGATAGGTACCTTAGTACCTTGGTCAATTCACTGCAACTGGAAATTTACAAAATGTAAGTTAAAAAAAAAAAAAACGAAAAACCCCTATTTTTGGGGGGGGGGTTCAACCACTTGTGACAGGCAAGGAACTTTTGAAATTGGAATTTCAATGTTTTTTTTTTTCCCATAAACTTTTAAGAAAAAGTTTAACACACATTAACTGCCTTTGACTAGCAACTGAATTCATGAAAAGTTGATAAAGCCTCAAGGCAGTCACCAGATTGCTCTGGAACAGAGCAAGTAAGAGGGGTGCGTATGCCCATTAAGCATTGCAAAACCATGTGTGAACAATAAACTTTTAAGAGGACAGGAAGAGAAAGCTAGCAGGCTTAGAGAATTTAATCAGTCAAGACCCAAATTAGGAATAGCATCCACACATAGGTACACTAATTCCAGATAACCACCTTAGCCAAAGTTTGTTGATTATCAGTTTGAACTATTTAAATTGAGGAATTAGTTCCACCAAAGTAACCTTAGGTCATCTTCAAAAGGTGACCAAAACCTTTCGCTACTCGAAATAACTGTGGTTGTCTATGTACAGAGGTGTGATTAATAAACTGAGATGACATATAATCTCATATATACACACTGTCCTATTTCCACTGACAGACAAGAAGGATGATGTTCTTTGTTTAGGCAAAGCAAGTATTCCTGTCCCTGATTACAGCTGTATAAAATACTACCACTTGGGGAAGGAAATACAAAAGCCTCTCGCTGATATTTCACATAGTCCTCAATCATATCTGAAAATGGATCTTTGTTAGTAACATAACCGTAGCCCGATAAACAACACAAAGATGATCACATTTCAAACAGCTCCTTCCTATATAGGCAGGCCCCCAAAAATCAGGAAACACAGCCTAGTATCTCCCTACTAAACTAGATTGACTAATTTAACTAATGCAGATTTACTAGTTACTCCAAGCTACAATCATCCTGTCATTCTCTCCAGCATCATGTGTTTTAAAGTCCTAAGATTTACGCTCACCAGTAATTCATAGATCATAGTGAGTATCTATTAATATGGGATGAAAAAGTAAATGCAGTATTATCCATTTAATCAATCAGGCTTTTTGCTTTGACGCACAAGCTTTTACACTGTCAACCAATACTGGAATAAAATAAGCCTTCTGACACCTCACATAATTCAAACTCAGGCAGCTGCTGAGAGACAGAAAGAGACAGGAGAAATAAAAAGAAGAGACATACACCTTTTCAGGACAGTAAACAGCAGAAGGGATTTGTTTAGCACTATTTCTGACCACAACCACATTCAGTTTAACTTAACTGCTTAGTTCTACATTGTGGGATCATCATAGCATTACTATTCTCTTCGTAATCAAACCAACTATAATTATAATTTTTGTGTGTAGATTGCAACATTTCATCGACCTGGTCCACCACACAGACACTTGAGAATACCTAATCAGCTATGTATAAAATGTGGTTTCAGGCCATTGGACAAGAACCACCTGAACTAAGGGCATTCACGAAGCAAAAGTGATATGAACCTATGACCAAAAGTGCTATCAATTTACAGTCTTATAAATAAAAAAGAAAAAAAAAAATCAATCACTGCAAAATATTGTTAAACATAAAACTAAGCCGTTAGAGACATTTTACCACATTTTTGTGGTAAAAGCCCAGAGGAACAAGCTGTCATAGTTTAAAATGGTACAGAATATCCTCACTTTCAATTCAAATCAGAACAATTTTCTGCATAACCTTCCTAACAGTGTGGACTATCACTGCACCTGTAATCTCCAGAGGCTGGAGGCTATGAAGAGCAGGTGATCTTCCATAGCATCACAGCTGACCAAACCCCACCACCACTTACTCCCTCTCATATTTAGCTACACTCAAGAGTGTTCCTTTCTCAGCATTTACCTGTTTCACTGTCTTCTGAGAGCGTTTCTTTTCATTCCACTTATGAGCCTTCTCTGCATATATATTCTTCTCTTCTTTAGTCAGCAACTTGAAGGAAAGCCAATTGTTAAAAAGTTTTTACCGCTTCCTTCTAGTCCCACAAACCAACAAAGTAAGGAATTGCGTATTTCCAAAGGAATATTATAAATGCTTAGCAAGAACTGCCAATCATTCACATTGACTTGAACAATTCCAGCAGCCTTCTCCCTACCAAAGCCACAAGCTTTGATTCAAAACACCTTGGGAGCACATGAAACACCTTCAGACAGGGGCAAACTATGACCGCCCCACCGCAAGCAACCGAAACAAACTCCTGCCAGCCTAAAAGGCCAGTACCCATCGCACACAAGCCAGAGTTGTCCCCTTGCAGCTGATGGGAGGATGACACAGCTTCTGCTTCTTAACTAGGGCCAGATGAGACCATTCAAGATGCTCACCTGAGCAGCTGAGCATAACGCAGCTAAGCCACCAGCTAGCCTACCCTGAAAGAAAGGCTACGCTGACACATTTTACACTCCACGCAATGAGCTGCTAAACGGCACCACACCGACGGCGGCTGGCGAGGTACTACGTGACCCCCAGGCAGCAGGGCTGCACCGCAGGCCTCCCCCCTGCCATTAAGCTGCGGTAACCCCAGGCCGTTCCTCTACCCCGCACCCAAACACACCCTCCCCCGCGGGGGCCCTTCCCCTCACCGCCCACGCCTGCGAGCAGTAGGGGATGGCATCCGCCACGCGGGCCACGGGCAGCCCGCGTCGCCGCAGCTCGGGCAGCTGGTCGAGCACGAAGCAGTAGTATGCGCCGCGGCTACTACGCTGCGCCATGGCAGCTGCCGCCCGCCTCGCCTCCCTTCGCCTGGTCACGCCGCGGCCAAACTGGCAGCTCCGCCTCCCTGCGCCGGAGCTCCCTAAAGAGCCGGGCCACGCCCTCCGCTTTTGGCGGCAAGGGGAGGGTCAGGAGCACGAGTAATGGCCGCTGTTACTCGGCGGTGGAGGTGTGAGCTGCGGGAGGGGCGGCCTGCGCTCCCTTCTCACCTCGGGTGCGAAGCCTCACCTACTTGAGGGGAGCCCGGCAGGGCTTTTTGTGAGGTGGGAATTGTTGTTGGCTTGGGGTTTGTTTTGTGTGGGTATCTGTTTTGGTGGGTTTTCTTTCTTTTTTATTTTTGTTGCTATTGGGTCTTTTTGGTTGGTTGCTTGATTGATTGATTGGTTTAGGTTGTTGGGTTTTTATTTTGTTATAATGTTTTGAGTGCTGAAGCATAGGAAATACCCAATGAGCTTGCACCAAGTTCTTACAGACATTGAAAATGCAGTGTCATCACTCTCGTAAAAAAAAAGGCAGTATACAATTTTTTTGTTGGTTTTTTCTAGTAAAAGGCCTTTTCCAACTGAAATGATTTTATGATTCTAGTCCTCTCTATCCTTTCAATCTGACTAATGCTATCTATAAAATTCAGTAAAATATTTACAAATAGTCACTATGTTCATTTATGCCAATAGGTATGTTCATACACATAAACAAAAGGAACAGAAGAAGAAGAGACCAACTGGAATTCTCTATCCAAAAGCCATCTGCTAGTACCATGTATGTGGGACTTAAGAAAATAATCAGAGATCACCACTTATCAGTGGTTGAAGCTATTCCATGGAGGCCAAACCAGTCACCCTGCTGCACCTCGCTGTAGAGCTGGGCACTGGCAGGCCTGGGTTTGAGCAGAGATACGTGGTGGAAAAGTGGAGGAGGTGGGAGGTCACGCATGTGCTTGGCAAGGCAAACATGCGTATTACTAATAATTTGGGAGCTCATGTTATACAAAACCGAGGCTGATGTGTAGACTCTTTTTGTAGTTTTGGGTTGGTCCTTGTTGTTGTTGTTGTTGTTGTTCGGGGTTTATTTTCCCCTTTCATGTAGCTCATTGACATAATCCACACTTCCTTCACTGAAAGTTTACATAGTGAGTCACAGTTCAGATAAGATAAGGACTGGAAATAATCTGATCTGTATCATCTAGATGAGCAGTGTGAGTTGCTTCCCCCCTTAAGCTTTCCATTGATCTCTCTCAAAAACCTAATGATCTTTACTGGTCATAGTGAAAAAAGGAAATTAGGGCAATAACCACAACTGGCTTTAAAACAAAGCTTAATTGTTTTATGGAAGGACTGCAAAATCTGGTTGCCTGGAACAGAGGACACCATGTTTGACCTGAGACAGGGTTACTGAAGTGGCAAGGTAGGCATAGGCTCTAATTTTCTGGCCAGGTTTTGCTTGTCCCAGGTGTGTGATGCCTCCCATATTCCTCACTGTTCCCCTTTTCTCTTGGGGTATCTACTTCAGGATGTAGTCACAGTTCCTACAGAGCCTGTGAGGTGCAGCAGAACAAGAGCTAGCATGCTGTTTCTCACTCAGTCATCTTCAGTGCCGTTCCCAGACAATTTCAATAGAAACAAATGGTGTAGCCCTGACTTGGAAGAGTCTAATCCTCTGTCTCAGAATCTTTTTGAATCTACTGTAAATCTAGACATGGGGATAAAAATGGCAATAGAACATCTCCATGTGTTTCTAAAGCACTGTAAAACTCTGTCTCTTCCCCTCAGTCTAGCTGGGTTTTTTTTTTTCATTTTCTGATTAGATAATCTAAGTCTGGCTCCAGAGGAGATTGCTGTTGTTTACGCTTAACTCTTTGGCTTAGGTGGTTATGTTTGTCACTGCTGGCAGGTAAGGTCAGATCAGATCGCTCTAGCATCTCACTGGTGACTGATTTCTCTGAGGGTTAAAAAATGCCAGCACAGTTTAGTATTCTGGTGGCTATTCTGTCCTGCTCAGATCCTGTGAAACTGTTTTATGTTCGTGAACCACTTACTGAATTTGCTGTTAAACATACAGGAGGAGTCAATAACATTGTTCAAAACATAAAATCATGATGTAAGCTCAGTGAGAGCAGGTAAGCATTTTAAAGTCACTTTCACTTGTGGTAAATCATTTATATTCTGGTCCAGTTCTTGATACGTTAATGCCCAATCTCTGAGGAGAGACTGCAAGAAATAACTGCTATCTTATAAATACAAACTTCTGCACAAAGCCTAGGGTTTTTTTTTTCAGGCAGAAAGGCAAGTTCTATTATACTGTTATATTACTGTAAGAGTTGTTGCTAGGAGTGCATCTGTGCCAATTTTACTTTCCTTCACACCACGTTCTTTTCTCTTGTGTGCAGCTTTGGGACCCACCCTTTAGCAGCAATTCCTTTTAAAGAAATTATGTGTGCATCAACTGTTTGAAAAACACAAGGCTCTAGTAATAGCTCTCCTAGGGCTAGAGGTGTGGTTGCAAAATAAAATTCTTAAGCAGTGGAGAGGGAAAGGATTTTCCTATGTGGGGTGGGGGGGGCAGAGAAAAAACAAGGAACAGATCATCTTTAGAGCACCATGTCATCAGTATTCTTCCCCCAGGTCCTGAGGAGAGCCCAGTGCCTCTGAAGGAACCCGTGTTTTAACTCTTTGACTGTCTGCTGTTTAACTTAGCTGGCAAAGGAGTTCTCTGGAATATTTATACTAATTGTAAATAACAAGCAAGTGTTGTGCTTTTTTTTTTTTTTTTGCGCTTAATTCAATGAAATGGCTTGATATACCAACACTTAACTGGTAGGTACTTGGCCTCAGAAACCCAGCTCCAGAATTAGGGGGCTGCGCCTTCCCATCAATGTGTGAAGTTTGTCAGTTCTCTCAAAATACAGCCTATGTACCTTAGTACTATGTAGAGAGAGAAACTGTCTGGATCTTTTCTGCCAGTAATGTAATAGTTTCATTCAGGTTTTATGGCTATAATCTTTCCAAGGTGTGTCTTACAGTTGTTTGTCAGAAAGAATAAGCAAAGTTATCCTAAAAAACATGGCAGTGACTACATCTGCTGCTACCCATTTACGTGCTGGTCTGGGGCTACAGCACTCTTGCACAAAATGCAATATCTGATGTTTATGTTAGAGGAATCAGACCAGATCCATCAGCCCAAGAGAGGTGAGGCTGATGCAGCTCCACTCTCCCAGGTCTAACTGAAGCAAGGTTGAGCATGTATTCCAAGTCTAACATGCCCCCTCCTCCTGTGGTTTTGCCAGTAGAGATGCACCATATGCTCCCATCTCCCTGGCTCTTGGGGCACATCACCTTCTCACCAGTTAGTCCAGCTTGATCATTATTAATGCTGACCCAATCACACATCTGCTCCCCTCTGGGATCACTGACGTAAGGGCTTCTGATCCCCCAGTCCACTCTAGTCACTCACTCAGGTCTCCCCAGCTGCCGGCACCCAGGTGCACAGTGCGGGTGGTCCCAGCTCAGCTTCTGGCAGCCATACCCTCAATTGCTGCAGTTGCTGGGCACATAGGGCCTCCTATGACCTGCAGTCCTATTCCAGTTTCTGACACTTAAGTTGACTTGTATCTCTTCAGTCACTGTTACCCAGGCACACAAGCTTTCCAACCCATGGCTTGACTCGAGGCTGGCACTCAGGCCCCATATACATGCATACACCCAAAATAAAGAGTTCTTCACTCAGGAAAAAAAAAAAAAAAAAAGGAGATTTATGAAGGAATTTAATAAGACTCATAGAATGGTAGGGGTTGGAAGGGACATCTGGAGATCATCAAGTTCAATCCCCCTGCCAGCACAGGATCACCCAGGGCATGCCACACAGGAACATATGCAGGCAGGTGTTGAAAGTCTCCAGAGAAGGAAATGCCACAACCTTTCTGGGCAGCCTGTTCCAGTGCTCCATCATTCTCACAGTGAAGAATTTTTTCCTCATGTTGAGGAGGAACAGGCTGAGATGAGCAGATGTAGGGCATGGCAGATAAGCACATCACCCAGCAAACTGTTCACACACAAGAATTTCACTGGAGAGTGATACAAAGTAGGAACTTTACTTTTCCAGTCCAGTAATTATCATTGTTTCCTGTGTAGTGCATAAACATTCCAGGGATTAGAACCTGCAGGCTAACCCTTCCCTATGCGAATGATTTAACCAGTAAACTATAGCCGTCAGCTTTTTCTCTTGATCTCACTCCTTTTGGCCTAATGAATCTTGGGTTTCTTTCTGAACAGTGCCACGACTGCAGAAAGGAGCGGAGGCCGCCTTACACAGCAACTGTGTGCTTAAGGATGTAACTTTGAACACCTAGGAGTCAGGAGGCCTTTTTACAAAAGGTAAGTCATATCCCCCTGGCCTTGTTCCCTTGCCTGTCTTTGCAGGGCTTTGCTGAGTGTTAGATCGATTGTGAATGTCCTGAACCAGGCCTCACAGGTTGAGTCAGCATCTTTCTTTGAGGTTTCTGGGGGAACTCAAGTAAGAGCTGCTATGCTTCTGTCTGCTCTTCAGAAATGGTAGAGTTTGTGCTGGGAATTGCAGTGCAGCATATCATGGGGGTGTGGGATGCATGGGACTTGCTGGACAAGTGCTGTAACCCTGCTGACCAGCACATCCTAGAACCACTAAACCCGTTACAAGGTAGGTGGCAACCAGCATCCCCTCTATGGCATAGATTTTAAATACCTTTAGTGCCATGGCACATTTTTAACATGGTTAAACCACCACATTGTTCCAGTATCCTGGACAAATACTGGGAAATCCTGAATATATAATAAGAGTAGGCTTTCAGGTGGAAAACAGGGACCTGGCTGTGACAACCCAGGTGTATGTAACTTAGCTTGGGTGCTTCTTACACATCCATGTTCTCAGAACTATCTAGGCATGCAGAGAAAGAAAACTGCAAGCGTGTAGGTGACTTTGACAATACACATGTGCTTTCAGTCTCAAGTTACTGGTGAATTAAGGGGTTTTAGACTGCAGTTCCAACTGTTAGGTACCAAAATTTTTCAAAGTCTTGTTTTGGATTTGGCCCTAAGAAGGATGACTTGGGTAGTTATAGACCTGTCAGACTGACAGGAATCCCAGGCTAAAACATAGAATCACTGATATAGAAGTTGCTTCAGTAATGAATTAAAGTAATGTAATTAATGCCAATGAGCATGGGTTTGCAGAAAATAGATTCTGTCACGTTGGTTTGTAATTGCATCAAAAAGATATTAAGTGTGGTTGCTAAAGGTAATGCATTCAGACACATGATGCACGTGACCACACAACATTACATGAAGGAAATGCAATGATATAGAGACCATTCAGTCCCCAGTTAAAACATTAGTTTAGAGCGTCTCAAAGTGCAATTTTAAATGAACAATTGGAATTGCACATTTTCAGTAAGATCTTTCTTAGGTAATGTTTTGGCTGCATTCTATTGGATATTTGTTGTGCCTTTGAAGGAAGCATACAGGTATCTCAGATACTTGCAAATGATACAAAGATAAAGGGAACAGTTAATGTAGGTGACAGAGTAGGATACCCACCACAGAGGAGCTTCCCATGTGATGCTATGTCAAAAAGACCAACAGCTCAATCCCTGGAAGGATAAACAAAGAAGTATTAAGCAGGAGTGCTGCTGCTGCAGTACTCATGCTTTCATGCTTTTGGCAACTCTGCCTGGGGTGCTTTCTCCAGATCTCATGTTAGCTCAAGGATACAGCAAAATAAGTCTGCTGAACTTCCAGAGAGAATGTTATGGGTGCTTTGATCATAGCCTGTCGTTACCTCTGTTCAGAAATGCCTTTAGAAGGCCCTTCCATCTAGCTTGGCAAGACTATAAGGTGAAGTTAGGGGCAGGATGAGGTTCCTTCCATCCCAAGATGTTCTGTGATTCTTTTTCTAATGGATATACTGCAGCTCAAACTAGCTATGTAGTAACTATAGTAACTGGGTAGCGTGGCAAAGTGATGTGACCTATTTTATTAAGGAAGCTGAATCAGACCATCACAAAAGTCCAGTTTGTGAAGTTTGGCTCCCTGAAGGTATTTGTGCTGCCCACGGTTTCTCTACAGCCAAAACCACAGAGGGTTTAACAACTCGTTATCTCCTTGGTTATCTGTAGATATTCAAGCAGAGTTTGTCTTACTCTGTGTATTTTTGCTATAGTGACATATAAAAGATTGTGAGCTGGGATGATTCACTTATGATCATGTACCAATGTAATAACTTCACAAAACATTATCACTGATATGCACTTACTGTTCTACTTAAATGAAAGTTTCAGGTTCTCTCAGCGTAGCAAATGTACGCTGTGATCTTTGGTGTCTGAAAAGGAATCAGCAGCACAGGAAATTTATACAGAGGAGTGACTATGATAGAAAGATGCTGCTCTCTTGAGTTTTTTTTTGATGCTGAATTTATGTTACAGAACTCAAGGTTCGTTGGAATGAGAAAATCAAATTTCCCCATTAAATATTCTAAACATTTGTTGGTACAACCATCATGGTTAAGAACAAAAGCAGCTTATATATCCATATCACTCACTTCTGGCATTAATGGGAAGTAAAAGCTATCAAATGTAGCCAGGCGGTTCAGAAAAAAACACCATATACAGAGAGTGCGTATATTTCGGCAATGTCTTGCTGTGAAGCTATCAACAATTAATAAGAGATTCTTGTATAACAAAGCAAATGAGGGAAAGTTTTAGTTAGTAGCTATTCTGAAGAGACCCACTAAATGCTATGATTTGATGATATGTCACCTAATAGCTTCTGAAATGTGCTGGTCTCAGTACTAAATCAAGAGAGCAGTGTCTAATGGCTGAATCTAGTATGACATCCCAGAAAGCTGTTGAAATCACTGTTTCTATGGAAATTTCTACAAGGGAAATCCAGGGGGCTGAATGGATGCGCATGAAGAAAAGTATTTTCATGCAGCATAGTGGGTTTTCAGGGATGTCACTGAGATAGGTCATTCTGAGTGAGGTGCTGTTGTAAATCATTCCAGATGCTGGTGACTTAAAAAGCTGACTCCGCTTATCAACAGAAGAAATGACCACGAAAGACTGGTACTGGAAGATGAAAGGAGGGAGGGAGGAATGAAGTAGTTGGCAAGAAGAGAAAAGAGCCAGCAGCTGCTACAGCATGAGTAAAAAGTGTTTGTTTCCCTATTATTCAACTGATTTTGTTCATGATCCTATTGCTTAGCAAAGAACTGCTCTGGGTAGAGTCACGGTATCACGTCAAACAGGCAGTGCTGTAGCGCAGTATTCTTCCCATTCATTCTGGGGCTAAATTATGCAGGACAGGCAGGGGGAATTTGGTCATCTGGTTCAAGGTTGTCAAGTGACCGAGGGAGATAAAGGTTGAAGTCTACCAGTATGCTATTTTTCAGAGGACACAGAAATGTGGCTTGGAGCCATCAAGCTAATCGCATAGGAATTTACGCACCGTTTGAAGGTGAAATTGGGCTAACTGCAGTCATTTGTGCAGCTTTCTGACTCCAGGAACTGGTTAAAAGGAAAGACAACATCCCAACATTAACTATTAAGCCAGCTCAGATGTTGTAATACTCAGATCAAAGGTCTACAGAGATCTGGAACATCTATTCAGGGCTCAGGCATCCATCATACGTGCATATATACAAACGACAGCTCACATTAAGTGAAAAGGAACCGTACAGTGAGTTTGAGTGTATGAAAATTTCAAAGCAGTTATAAATCCAACATTACATGCAAAACAATGGCGCTTCCTTGTATTGAAAAATTTTCCTTCCTTTGTTGTGAGTCAAAAGTTTAGCAAAGCCGATGTATGCCAAATTTATTTGCAAAGCTGGAGTAGATTAAAAAAAAAAATGCTAGGAGTAGCTAACAATAGTGACGCATAAGGGATTGTACTGCTCCCAGTGCTAAACATATGAGATAGTATCAACATCAAC
Organism: Actenoides lindsayi; assembly: GCA_025331215.1. Taxonomy (NCBI): domain Eukaryota; kingdom Metazoa; phylum Chordata; class Aves; order Coraciiformes; family Alcedinidae; genus Actenoides; species Actenoides lindsayi. The sequence continues at coordinate 2,012 of WTSP01016379.1, read as the reverse complement.
ATCATCTCCAGAAACTGTAGATCAGAGTCCTGGACAATTAAGTTACCGAAAGGCTAGGCACCTGGATTTCACTTGAAATGTTCAGGTTTATCAGGAAAAATCGTTGAAGGATGGAGAGAAAAAAGTTTTGTCATCACCTTTTAGGAGTCTTAATTCAACCCACACGAACCTTCATGGATTATATCCTCTAGATATGTACCAATGGTGAAGCAGGCTTGCTGATTACAGCTACACCTGAGTCTTCTGGAACTACATGTATTTCTGGAGGCTGAAGTTGTGGCTCTAACGAGAGTTTATACTTTGCCTTCCACCTGCAGGTAGGCAAAAAGACGGTGGAGGTGTCAGATCACTGTGGGCTGAAGAACAGCACTGTGTGGACATTATTTAGCGTAACAAGGTCTTAGTTCTTAATAAGGGCTTTTAGCTAGTACTATGAAACAGTTAAATTCATAATGTATTGGGGTCAGAGGAACATCAGGATACTGATTGGGGTGGGTGTGTATATTTTTTTTTTTAAGCAATGTTGAATAAACTTCTGAGTGAAAAGTTATTTTTAAGTAACACTGAATAGCTCTGAAGAAAACACTAAAAACCAGATTGGCTGCCTAGGTATTGTCTTCTTGCTTAATTCCATATTAACTACATTAACAACTGTTCCAAAACAACAAAAATGTATCAACAAATCTTTTATCATAGCAAGCATGCTGGTTTGCTTTTTCACTCAGAAATTATTGATCTATTTTTATTCACACTTTTGAAAAAGCTTATCTCACCTGTAGGGAAGTTCAGTCTGAAAGGCAAAACTATGAGGAATCTACAAGCAATTGAAAAAAACCTGCTAGAATACAAGTGGCTTGCACATCTTTCCTGCAGTCATCCCTGCGCACCCTGCCTTTAGCAGCGGGACACACCTCCCTTCTGGGGCCTGACTTCTCCTTAGAAAATCACATTCATTTATGTTCTTTGGCAGATTCCAGATGAGAAGTTCAAGACTACTCCCATCTCCTGTGTGGCTCGCTGACGTCTGCAGAATCCAAACGTTAGTTACAAAGAGCAGCCAAGCCCCTGAAAGAAAAACGCCCTAAGAACAACACACGAAGGGAAGCTGGATGCTGGGAATGGTGAGCGCCATGTTGGAAGGTGCTTCCCTTTGGTGCCGAGCCGCCAAAGAAAGCCTGTGAATAAGTCCACTAATTTACTTTACTGTCTCAGAAAGTTTAGGAGTTTTAAGTACAGTGGGTATATCTATATACGTGGGTCCACTGTGGCCAGGACTGTTTAATTTCAGAGCAACATCCATCCTTTCAAAAGCGATCTTCTTTAGCTGTATTTCTAGTTGACTGTCCCCTTCCATTATTGTGTTGGCATGAATACTTAACACCCCACAATTCATCTGTCCATTGTTAACAGCCAGAACACCTCCTCCTCATCTAAAATTATATCCCCTCTTTATCTAAAATTACAGTCATAAGATGCAGTGCCCATGCTGGAAGTGGATGCCCCAGGGAAATTCAGAATTTGAACAGTCTACGTTCATTTCCCAAGGTATACATTTGGATAATTAGCGGAGGACGGACGATGGGAGTGGACATGTTGCAGTGCAACTCATTTTCGAGTTGTAAAGCCGGGACAGGGCCACGGCAGAGGCCGCTGCTCGCCCCGTGGGGGAGCCGGGGGCTGCGCATCGCTCCGGGCTCGGCGGCTGAAGTAGTTGCAGAGAAACGTGCCCGGGTGCCCGTAGGCTGAGCAGAGCTCCGGCAACCCCCAGCGGCACCTGCCAAGCGAAACGCGCCTTGGCCGCAGGGAGAGAAGCGGTTTCGGGAAGCCGCGTCCCGTGTGGCCCCCAGCTTCCCGCCGTCCTCCGCTTGCCTCCCGCGCCCGAGCCCCGCCGCCGCCGCGCTGTCCCCGCCTGCCGCCGCCGCGCCCTGACAGCCCCCAGCCGCCGCGGGAGCCGGCGGCGGGGGAGGAGCGGAGCCAAACGACGCTGTCGCTCGCCGCCAGCCCGGCCGGCC